>MWRH01009885.1:0-19331 GCA_002157025.1 Melampsora abietis-canadensis | reverse complement strand
TACCAGGTTTTTCTAACATTTCGGAATCTCAGGTAAATCACGTGTCCACAGTCATCGACCTTGTGCTCAATCTTGGAGAAAGCCATTGCCTTCCAAAGAGAATGCTCATCACCATCCCAGATAACCAAAACCTTGTAGCCTACAAAACAGATATCTCTGAGTATACAGGAGGTAAAAAATAATCACAAGAGAAAAAGTTGAACACTGTAAAATGAATGTGAAATAGCTAAGGATAGATGAACTGCCCAATGAAACAAAGGCAAAAGAAGATCATCTCCAAAAAAACCTTCAAGCTCAAAGTGTTTTGAAAGTGACCTTATTGATGATATATACATTGTGATTTTTTGGTACCTTGATCATGGCGGATCAAATCTTGACAAGAAGTATGATGTTTGGAAGCCTGAGTAGTAAGACCAAATTCTTCATGCGAAGAAAATTTCGGAAAAGGTACCTAATCAATGGTTTTTCAATCAGAGTATTCAAAGTAGAAAAAAAGGTCAATCAATTCCAAGTCCAATCCTTTTGCAGAGATGATGAAGATGAAAATGTATTTTACGTTTGATTTGTTATAACATTTGATATTGAAGATATAATCAACTCCTGCTTGAGTTTCTGGACAAGTTCTATGTTCCCAACGTAAATCGATCGGGTCAATGATCTGATAAACCACTTGATTCATTTAGTACATAACTCACAATGACACTTTCTTCAATGCCTTCTCTTTATCTGTCACAGCCACCTACGAGGAGAACAGAGGAACTGATTAAATCCAAAAATCCAGATCTTAACCAGCCAACTTCTTTCACTCACAGCACATGAGCCGCATTCACTGTAGCTCAATCCATTGACTGCAAGATGATAAGCAGCACTATCAAAAAATCCAAATTAACCGTAAAATCTGTTATAGCTCAGAGCATTAACAATAAAACCGAATTGAGTTACCACTTACAGATGACAATCCTTCTTGATCAACACAAAGTGGCCACCCTGATCATTCGGACATCTCACCCAAGAAAATGCATCATGATTCTCCCAATGTTTTCTCCTAGGAAAACCATCATGTTTGTTAGGCCTAACGAGGTTATGAGCAGATTGAGGATCTCTTTGATCAAGTTGAGTATATCCTTTATCAGATCGAGAAGTAAGTGAAGTTCGAGGACTTTGTCCGGCTGATTGGTTTAGAAAAACGAATGAAAGAAGAGAAAGATAACAAATCAGAAGGAGTGATGAATGCATGTAATTTTTGATGAGCCGGAAGATTGTTTAGAAAGTATAACGGAAAGCGAAGGGGAAGGTAATACCGTTCTTTCACCTCTTTAATAATTCACTCATTTTGTTTTTGATATCCGTTTGAAATTTCCAAGTTCAATTGTCATCGAAATATCCTCTTTCTCAAATAGAGACCCGAGATGGCACGAAATCTTGACTTTGAAAGCGTGAGAAGCATACTTGATCACTATGTATCACAAACATCACGCCATGATTTTGAATGAAAGACTTTACAGTTCTTCTAGAAATGCCTGTCCTGCTCGAGAAAAAATATCATTGTTTTTGTCGAGGATTCACAGAGATTTGAGCTGAGATACATACAATACAGCCCTGTATTAAAAGTTTCTTGTTCAGTTGTGTGCATACTACACCTATTACAGGACTGTAATTGCTCTTATTTGACGTGAACCTTGGGGAAACATGAAAAATAAAAATGGGGACAGGACATCAATTTCTAGAATAGCTGTATTTCAGATTACATACATACCTATGTACATATGTACATAGTCAATTTGGAAATGCTCCTCACCAATTTCCCGGCAATTTGCTCGAGTTTTACGGGCAAAACCACTCAAGCTTTTCTTCTGACTTCACGGTACAGTCAATTTCACAAAGCTTGGCAAGAATCCGACGCCAATTTTCTCAAGTTTGACAATGGCCAAAGTTGCCGAGCTTTCTGAAATCGACTGTATGTACATAGACTTTCCTTCCTTCCGGCTTCCTACATATGTCTTGGTGTCCTATATATTTCATTTCAAAATTCCGGTACATACTACATCACCATGCTATATTCATAACTTTCCTGTCATTTCTAAAATGTCAATGTGCTGAGATTCATGGGCAGAGCTTTCCGTAAACTTTCTCATCTCCCGAAATCAGATCCTTACTTTTTTGTGCAAAACTCGATCAGCAAGCTAAACTTTGAGCACAATTTCAGGTGTTTGTCACATCAGAAAACAGTTGTCCTCACTGTGTTTGTGCAGACTACATCATAGCCGACTCAAAGAAGTGAATCTAATGCTCCCGTGATCATCACTCAAATCTTGCTTACATCGACCTCTTTAATCAAAAGACTTCACACTTGATGTTTGAATGTGATAAATACTTGAAAAAACACTGTTAGCTATGTTACTACAACATAATACAATTTGTGTTTGTTAATGATTGCGTAAAAAAACAACAAGGAGTAAACTTCTCAGTTATAACATGAAAATAAAATAAAAACTACAGAAAAGAAGGAAATAAGTGAGCAATGGTGTGGGATGTTTGATTGATAATATGTGATGCGATTTAAATAAAATAAGATATGAGGGATAAGTTCAAGAGGAAGTCAGGAATCGATCAAAATAAGCATCCACATGATCCCAACTTTGATCTTCTAACCCATCTACCAAACATCCAACTACACCATCAGGTCTCACAACTACTATTCCCCCCATACCCTTGTTCACACCTTCAAACAAATACAGAAACAATGAATCAATCTTCTCTCCTCAGTCACGATTTGTTCAACGTAAGAGTTATGTAATGCTTACCAAACTTTTCATGGATCGAGACAGGACCTGAAGGGTTTGAAGCACCAGGTATTGAATTTGGTAAATCATCAGTTAATAAACGATGGTCTCCAACCAATTCTCTAAGTCGTTGGGGAATCTCGACTAATTCCCAATCATCATTTGAGCTTCCGGGAAGTGCGATGACCAAGAAACTGAAAAACGAATTCGAGTCTTTGCTGTGGAATATAGAGACTTGAGAATTGATTGAAAAACGTTTGAAGAAACTGTCTGAACGATCAAGTCTAGTGACGATGCTCGATAATTTGGATTGGCCTCCACGGCCTAGGAAGATGTGGATTCGAAAAGTTCCGTCCATTGGGATAGCTTGTTCTAGTCGTATCGGGTTACCGTCATGGAGACGTCTGACCCGGCCTGGTAGTAGCCGCGCACCTCCTTGGAGACGCCATCCATCGCGTAAAGCCATCACGTTCAGGGCATTCGGCTTATAAAATGCTCCACAGCCCGAGGTAAAGTATGCGTCTGGCACCATGAGGAAATGTTTTCGTTCAACACCAGATATATGAAGGATTCGATTTGCATATACGCGAACCACAATGTAGAATGATAAACAAAAGAACTGACGCACTTGTCTTGAACATCTCAATGAATACTTCCGGATCAACATCCGTCACTTTTTCACGCTTGATCTCCCCATCAATTTGATCAGATTTTCCAGAGAAGAGCGAAGAGTACTTTGCATCGAATGCAAGAAGCTCCACGGCTACACCACGTCTTTCTTCTTCATATGAGTCAATCAACAACTTTCGATTGCCGATTCCCTTTTCGATCAGATTGAGTTTCCAAGCTAGTGAGTACATATCTAACATTGAGATGTTCATCTTTCAGTTTTTTTGTCGGTATGGCCGATTAGGTTTGATGGTGACAGTGCAAATATCATGATCAGCTTCTAGTTTCGATATGACCGTAACGGAATTGAACCTACTTACACCCTGACCAGCTTTTGGACTATGAGTGTGAACAGCATCACCACCAAGGATGATCCTCTGATCGATCACGTCTATACAACATCAGGCCTTCATCACTTCAGTCTAGTTCATTTTTTTTCAATTCTAGTCAAGGCCTTACATCGATTGGAGATCCGTTGCCCAATTTGATAGACACTAAACCAATCAACGTATTTGAAGTTAAGGTGATAGGGCTCGAAAATTTTGCGTGCTCGAGCCTGACATATCTCAAGAGTTGCTTCTTCTCGTTCTGGAATGTATAGATGCCGAATTAGTTTTGACGTGAAGAAATGGATTGAAGGTCACAGGTCGAAAGAAATTGAGATGGAGGCAGCAAGATCTTAACGAACGAATGTGTTGAGGTTGAGATTGAGGGTTGGACTGAGATCCTGTCTCATCAACTTGTTCGAGTTTCAATTGAACATAGAATCGAACCAAGTTTCGTTCTCGAGGGATGACCATGATCGATCCCGCATGACGGGAATGGACCATACATTTCAACTTCAGATCGGCTGCAAGATCGGACCGACGAAAAAGAAACCCACTCGGAATCAGTACATTTGAAGGTGGATTTCGTTTTGAGATAGGATTGCAGGAAAAGAGGCCTTGGAAGTCACTCAAAGACGGAAATCTGATTCAACTACACAATCCATCACCCCCCAACACGCATCAATCTCCGACCCAACTAATGCCACTCGATCTTTACCTATCGAGTGTCTAACAGCAGACCTTGCACCATCACAACCGATCAGATACTTGGACAGAACTTTCGTCTTAATGCCATTCCGCTCGATGATAGATTCAACTGGGTATTCCCCGCCGTCATCCAATACCTGACAGCTAACAAATTTTGAAGGTCTATCTATTCCTCCCTTCTTCAGTTCCTCAGAACCATTCATCTTGGGATAATATTGATTGTAGATCATTCGAGATGAGATCTCTCTCATCATTTCCCGCTCGATAATCCCTTGATGCATCAGTAATGTGTAGCGGTCTTGAACATCGATAAAGTCTGGACATGACCGAGCTTTCGAAGTGCGTGCGAGTGCTCTAGTAGGTGTAGGGTCCTGCGTGTAAGGAAGCGAGTTAGAAAGTGTCTCAACGGGCATTCCATGAAAACGGACACACACCCAAAAGGCAACTTCGTAGACTTTTACCCCTACTCCAATCAATTGCTTAGCCAAGCCCAACGAAAATAAAGTTTCATCATCAGGAGCTCGTTTCCCTTGAGTACAGTCAGAATCCGGAGGCGGAGGAGGACCGGCGGAGGTGATGGATTGCTGAATCACTGCACAAGATCCAATATTCCTGAAGACCTATGATCGCCACCATAAAGAACAAATGAGTCGGAAAACCAATATGAAGATCGTATTTCGAACTCTATGAAGTCCTGAAATCCAACCTCATGTAGAGGTATTCTCGAATACTTCAACCTGGATGGTTCGAAAGCAAAGGAAAAGAAGAAATGACCTCTAATGTTCGTGGTTGAATCCCATCTGCTCTTCCTGCTGAAGTCGGCTGAGGCCTATCATCAATATGATGAACGTCGAAATGAAACGTTCGCAGACAAAGTGAAGCCATAAGGCCTGCTGGTCCAGCCCCTACAATCAAGACATCCGTCTTTATCTCAGCGTCCTGCATACTAAATCGTGAAATCTGTAGTATTGATTTGAAGAGTTGCGCTCGCTTCCTACTGATCGAGATTGTAAGGAAACTTGAGCAAAAGTCTTTGCAATAGTTTAGGATAAGTAGATGATGACGATGAGCTTGGATAGAACTTGAGACCAAGGAAAGTTGAGGACTTGCTTGTTGACCGAGAGAGGTTGAGTTCAAATACCAAAAAAAACCAATACAGATTCAATTCTAATGATGTCACCGTTGAATATATGCATCACATTCACAGCATCATCCTCTAGCAGAGTGCACTCACAAAGCTATCATTAGTAAGCAATCAGTCACTGTCTATGAACCTCACTCTGCTGTTCTTCATCACTTTGATCTCTCTCCATCAGACTCCATGAGAATCCTGAGGTCACCAGGTCTAAGTTGTGATTCTGATGGATCAGTTCATTTGTTCAGTAACTCTTCTTGATCAACACTTCAGATCATAATCTTCATCAAGCTTCCTGATCTGATCAAACCACATCTGATTGGTACACCACGACAGGGGGGTTTGTACAAATTCAGAACTTACAGAACTGGCATACATGAAAGTCTGGATCTATTCCTATATTCATACACTCTTTGAAGAAACACTGGCCATTGAAAGTTGAAACTCAAGCACACATCAGGAATCATGTTCTATTCTCTCTCAATCTCTTAAGAAGCAATGTGGGGTGTATCAAAATGGCATTCAGACCTTTTGACTGCCAATACAGGGAAAGATGAGCAAATGGACATAAAGATAATGGGAGGATATTGGTCCGTGACAGCTTCTTCATATCTTTCATGAGCACTGAAAACCCTACAATCTATGACTTATCCTTTATCCAATTGATAGGAATTAGAAAGCAGATTGTGATCCTCCCTTTGTCATATTTCAATCTTTTGTACTTACTCTGGCTTAGCAGAAGTGATTCATATTCCCAGCTCCTTCAGTGCTTTGTCAGGTCAGTCATGATGATGGAAGATTGATAAGCCATTGCTGTGATACACCATGACAAAGAGCTGTGATGTTCATTGAGATAATGTGATGTCATGCTTTTTCACATGATGATCTGATTATTAGATAATCTTTAAGTTTAGTTGAGTTTGTTCTTCGACAGCTTCTATTGATTCATGATGGACTTGATAAACTGTTACTCTGTCACATTGCGGCCTCTCTGTACTAGCTTTTGAGCTCATAAACAAAATTGAGAATATCATGGTATGCTAAACAATAGCTCGATTCACGTGGATCACTTCGAACCAGCTAAAAGTAATGATTAGATTCAATATACACGACAAAGTATCAAGCAGCGCAAAAAGGACCTATATAAAAATTGATATTATATACATGATGAATGATGAATTGACAGACTCAAAAAACTCTGATAAAGATATATATCATGGATACATCCTGCAGGTATATTGTTATTTACAACAGAAAATGAAAGCGAGATAACTGAAGAACGCGGCGGGAATACAACAACCAACTGGATGGGGATATCAGATAGTGATATTCAGGAGTATACGGAGAGAAAAAACGGATGGATTCGGATTCGATGTAGGATTGTTAGTATCGATCAACAATCCAAGGATTCGTGCGTCGGTTTAAGATTGGTAGGATCTTGAACTGGAGTTCTTTTAGGCTTCAGATCAACTGGGACCAACTCCCATGTAGCATAGACAACAGGAGTAAGCATGAGCTGGGACTCTCGGACTGATTTATCACCAGAATCTTCCTTCTTGTGTCTTGGTGTCACTCCTGCTCTTTGGACTTCTGATTCATGAGTGTGAGAGACACGTGCTTTCTTCCTTTCAGCTACGATTTCACGCATGGTCTTCACGATCGGTTTGGAAATATGTGCTCTGACATCATAATATTTTGAAACGGACACACTGTTGCTGATTCTACGATGTACTGGACGGTCTGAGCTTGTGGATTCGTGGCATGAACTTCGCCTACGAGAGATATGTTGAGCTTGATTATCTTGATCAGGAACGGGAGGGATCGGTGACTGGGCTCTATAGAATGGAATAGTAGAGGTCTGGTTATATGCAGACTGGGTAGTCGATTTCGGACTGATGGGGATATTTCTGCTTAGAGGCGAGATGGGAACTCGAGGCGCGATTGATGCAGGACCAGGAACCGACCACGATTCTTGAATGCATTCTTGATCCCCTTCCACCAAGATTTTTGAACCGAATGAGAAGTTTTCATTGCATTCAAAAGATTCGTCTCGTAGTCTATGACCTCCAGATTTGATTCCAGTCAGAGCTGATTTGGTTAGAACAATTGGGTGAGGTGATCCGCGCTGGCTTCGGCCTGAAATTTTCGTCGGCAAATGTGGCGGCAAATCACCGAATTTGAAACTCTTGGAGACTTTCTCGCAATCTTCTTCTCTTCCGGCAACATTTACTGGAAGCAAGGGTTTACCTAGATCAGAGACCGCTGTCCCAGTTTGTGGGGTTGAGATTGATGACAAATTGGTCGGATCGTGGTCTGATGTGCTTGATGGGCGGGGGAATTGGTTTTGAGCAGGATTAGGTGATTCGACTTCTTCAACTTCTTTTGCGTCTTCCAGAGGGAATGATTTTCCATCGATCTGAGTTCCTCCGGCTCCAGGAGGTGATTTCTTTACTGTTGTTCGATTGACTGAATGATAGTCAAACGCACTCGATCGGCGCCGAAACTTGTGCCGAGTCTCGAACTGGTGGGATTTGGTAATTGTACTGCTCTCAAAGCTTGAAAGCGAGAATGGCTTGCTTTCGGCATCACTAAGAGAGGCTGGATTTGCGTGGTCTTCGACTCCCTTATATTGAGGTGGTGGAGGCGAGAAGTTTCTTGATCCACCAAAATAGTAGTCAAGTGCACTCGACCTCCGACGGATTTGTTTGGTTTGAAAGACCGGGGAAGATCCCACCTGCTCAGGATTTACGTTGAAGTTTTGCCAGGTAGTCCAGCTGTCCTTAATTGATGAGATTGCAGGCAAAGGCCGAGACGATTTGATTTCGAACTTCTCAGACAGTAATTCATCAACAATCAAGTTCCAATGCATAAGCATCCATACAACCACGTTTGAAGCTGCAAGACTCGAGGCTCCGGATGTGTTGAGGCCGTTCAAAGCATCACTTCCGTCGCTTGACTGTCTAGATGAGAATAAAGCAGGGCCAAAGCAATCACCTAATATTCGAGGTGTCAGATCATACCGAGGAGAGCGCTCAGCCTGTGACATGAATGAGAACAAGTATATAAGAAGGGTGAACTGTTCAGCTGGCATATGTCGTAGGATGCGTTGAGCTATGCAAATCATTCCGGATTCGGGTGCCTCCTCAAGCTGCGATTCAACTTCAAGGTCGGTGTTTGGCTTGCTACAACAAAGTAATAGGAGATCGAACTGAGCTTCGTCTAGCAGCGCTGTAGGGAGTCCTTGTAAGAATTGGATGAGGGAGGCGCAGACTGAGTGGATATTCTCATGAGCCAAGTCATAATGAAGTCCATAATTTGGGGGAGTCGCAAAGTTTTTGACCAAATCTTGAACTCGGTTTGGATCCTCTGGAGTGCGAAATAAGTTTGGAGTGTTCACGCCTACATGAAACCGCGTAAAACATACAATCAGTCGCTGGTGGGGAAGAAAGAATGATTAGATATGACTGACCTCGTAGATATATTTCCTCAACAGTTCTGATGACAATACCAGGAAGACGACGTTTCTCCCCGCCCATGGTCACCAGACGTGAACCACGGGTATCTGATAGCACCGGTGACAAGGTTCGTACTTCTGGAGCAGGTGCAAATGTGGATACCTTCGCCACAACGTGCCTGAGGTCTGTGTTGATTGGTTCGGATTTTACAGTCCGCGACGGGACTCCTTTACCACGCCAGTCTAAGCGTGACAAGAAGGAAAGGCTTCCGAACAAGGCCTTTTGATGAGTAGGACGTGATTGTGTGGGTTTTTGACGGAGTCTTTCGAAGTTCTTCAAATCGATTGACACGCTCTGATCTACAGTCTTGAAAGTTGATTTCCTAATGACATCAACGTGAAGATAAGCCAACCTGATCCAAAACTTCGGAAGCCGATTGAGTTCACTTGCACTTACAAGAGCTGTTTGGGTGACAATTTGATGCTTTCGGAGGAAGTCGTATTTTGAAATTGGGGCCGATCAGACGTAAACTCATAGTAAGGGGGACTTTGGCCGTAGTTCATACCCTCGCACACCAGAGGCCGCTGGGGGCCGTCTGAAGCAATCGTCAGCATAGCAAGACTTTCACCGTGTAATCTTGTTGATTCTTCGGGCAATGATCCGGGAAACTCTTTGTAAGGCCTGTCCAAGCAGATTTTCTCTCGAGAACGTGAGCAGCCCGAACAATCTGTCGAGAACTGGGAATTATTGTGAAATGTTGAAAGTTTTGTCTTAAGCATATGGCGAGTCATTCGTCTCTGTGGCTTCTGTGTGACGGACGGAGGGAATGCGACATACTAATGAGCCACGAGTTGGCCAAAGTATGGCGATTGGAAAAAAGATGGAGGTGGAATCAAGGGTAGCGTACTAGAGATATGGGTAGTCACACACAATGTCTGCGGGATCAATCAAGCAAAGAGCAGATGAATGTTGTCTTTGTGTCCAGGTGAAAGAGAGAACAAAAGCGTAGTTGAGGGTTCCGATAGGTAGTTTTTGGTACGATCGAGAGCCAGATTGAGCAAAACCTCAATGGGGGAACGTCTGACTCAGGTATACATAGAGAGGTCTAGCTCATGACCTCTGCGCACAGATATCCAAGTCAAAGATGATTATACAACATGAAGGGAAAGTTTTGGGTTACTTTGAGAAGAAACAAGTTGTATGGTGAGTTGCTGTACTGCCATTTGGATTGTGAGCTCTTTGAAAGACTTTGAATTAATTACCCAAGCCATGTGCGTAACCAGAGCTACACAAATCGAGAGTAGCATGCGTGTAGTTGTGGCAAGAGGTAAGCTTGACTCAGAGAACCAGTTGGCGCGCCCAAAAGTACTATGGTGGGCTTAGCCGGTTTCTGGGTCAGTTGAACTGGAAATTGCACCATCATTAAATGGAAATGCCAAAATCACACATGTACCTCAAGTTTGTACGAGCTGGGAGAAGCGGAATCAGGAAGTCATCGAGTGAGTTTTGCCTTCAAAACTCTTCAAAGCCCCTCAAAAGACAACCCTTGCGGGGAAAATGGTTCCGTTTACCAAGCAAACGCGCCTAACGCGCTCAGTGGCGCCTAGGTGCGATCTTTGAAAAAAGGACGCGCCTCCAGCCTGACCATTGGCTGTTTGAGCGTGGGTGTTGCCTGCACCAAGACGTGTGTGTCCGAGCTGATGTGACAGAGGTCAGCCTGAGCCTCATGTTTCAATCAGCTTGCGTGTCGCTTACCACGCGTCCCTTTCGCTATGATAGCGGGCTCCAAGTCTTCTGCTTGACCGCCTTTCATACAAAAAGAATCACCAGCTTACAAAAGCTGGCTATAGATGACGCTGACTCGGATGGCTTGAAAGTGGAAATCGTACCCGCTGTTCGTCTGGGCGTTTGTATACACAACGCAGTTTGATCATGATCAAACTTGCCTCGATTTTGGAAAATGAATGGAAGGATTTCCCATCAATCGAGAACTTGAACTCCCCTGTTCCCCGCCCTCCAACTTACCCCTCGATCAGACTATCGAAGCTCATCAGCCGCCAAGGATACCTTTTGTGATAGTCAAGAGCCTCGGGATGAACAGTCCACGTAAAACCCTTTACGCCCTGACGGATCAACCTTCAGCTGTCTCGGGAGTCAGATTCGAGATAAATTGCGGCTGTGGCAGCACAAGTTTAGAAACACGTTTGTGTTCACCTATGAACTAGATTTATGGACGCATATCGTCAGCTGATATGTTGATGAGAGCCTTTTTGAGGGGGTCCACACTAAGTCCATCTCGGAGGTACCTCACATCTGCTCTGCTGGTGATTTCAAACCACTTGGAGTTGATGAGCTACAAATGTTGGCACTGATGAAACTCGTTTGACAGTCCGTTGCCGCTTTTTTTTTGATCAGCAAAGAATCCTATATACCTTTGAAGCTTATCAGCTGATATGTGACACGTCCGAAAGACTGATCAGTATAAAGTCCAGCAAACACATCCGCTAGTAAATACCTTGTCCAAGAAAGACCTGTGACTGTGAGGTCTGGCTTTAAAAAATCTTTTGGTTCTGCTTCCACTTGCAAAAAAATCACCATAACACTCAACCATCATGACTGAGATAGAATTCCACAACGAAAAATTTGATCATACGGTCGGTTCAACTTTCAGTTCCGCCACAAATGTAGGTATGCATGGAGCTCGCGATTTGGAACAAGAGAGGTCTTCGGAGATGCACCCCGCGCTATCCACCTCGAATGTCAGACAGCACTCTGTGTTACCCATGAAGCTCATAAATGAGGTACCTAGTCTACCACCAGCTGATAAGGGATTCTTAGCTTGGCGATTTCTTTTCGTGATATTTTGGGTGGATGCCCTCTTTTGGGGTATGCACAAAGTCTCCTTTCAAGCTAAAAAATGGCATCTATAACGGATGTACACATCCGTCCGCCTGCTACGAAAACCATGACATTGTGATTTATAAATCTCTTTCCTTTTACTCTTGCGCTCGCGACAGGTCCTGCGTTATCCTTTAGTGTGCTACTCACTTATCCGCCATACACAAATATGAACCAGGCAGCAGCAGCATCAACAGGTATCGTGTGCCCTCTAATCATAGCTACTGAATTATTTAGTTGGATTTTTTTCTTGTTGCCTTGCTTTAGGGACCATATGTACGGGCATCATGTACTGTAGCGGCTCGATTCTTACTCCACTTATAAACAAGTACCCCCATCTTATAACTTGGGGGCCTCGACTGGGGATCGTGATGTGTGCTGGATCTCTCTTTCTATCGAGCTACGCTACAAAGGAAAGTGATAAAAGTCCATACGAGTAAAAAGTCTGCAATGTGAAGAAATTGAGCCTTGATTTTGGGATTACAGGCTTGGCAGCTGTTCTTATCGCAAGGTATTCTATATAGCATTGGTAGCTGTAAGTTTGGTTTTTTTAGCCATCTCGAATTGAATTTTTGACATTATCTTTTTGTATCAGCACTTGCATAGTGAGCCAAATATTTTCAGTCTGAAAGACCAAGCACAAAACCTAATTCGCAACAACAGCTATCCTGGTTTGGTATTTTTGTCCGAATGGTGGATTGAACGACGAGGTTTTGCCGGAGGCGTGATGTTCACTGGTGATAAGACTTATCACCGTTCTCAATTTCCCGGGAATAATTACTGATTTTGATTGCAAAAATAGGCGCTTCGGTGTTTGGGCTCATTTATCCGCCCATCATGGATTGGGCCCTTGGTCGATATGGCATGCCGGTCACTTTTCGGGGTATGTCACTGGCTTGGCTTATATGCATTGTCCCTATATTACCTTTCTATCAGTCAGTGTGTCACCTCGCTCATCTCTGCCATTGAGTTACTCGAGCAAGGTTCTATGCTTCAAAGCTGATTTTCCCTTTTCCATCCAATGTAATTGAACTGTTGCTGCCAGTGGTCGTCTTGCTCAATCAGCGCCAGCAAAAAAGAAAAAGATGAGAATGATGACTTATCTCAGCCGTCCCATCACATGGATTTTGCTGCTATCGAATGTAAACACTTTCTAAGAAGTATCTTTGAATGTTTGGATTTGGTTGCTGAGAAACTCTCTCTGGAATGAAATCTATGGTCCTTAGTTCCTTCAAAGCTTGTGAGTATCTGGAAGTCCATGCTTTTCCATGGCTAATTTGAATGGAGAAATATATGAGCTAGTGCTTGTTTGATCAACAGGTTGATGTTTAGCTTTTGAAATTTGCATTTGATGTAGGGCCTACTTTGTTCCGATAGTATACATTCCTTCCTTTGCAAAATCCATCGGGCACGCTGGAGGAATATATCTTGGGATATTCTCAGGAACAAGCATCTTCGGGCAGATGGTCATTGGAACACTAAGTGATTACTGGGATGTCAGCTGGCTCATCGGAATCACTTCAGTTGCCAGTGCAGCCAGTATACTTGGCCTATGGCGATTTTGTAACGGAGTTTTGATGCTGGCAAGCTTCACCACGGTGTGTGAGTTTGAAGCAACGCACATCCACATCTTTTGGGGCATAATCAAGCTGGAACTGATGGTTCTCTACTTTGTTCAAAAGATGGCATAACTGCTGGTGGTTATTCTTGTCTCTGGCAACGCTTTGGCAACTTGATTGACCCAGAAGACTCAAGTCCAGCCAATCTGATGGTCATCTTTGTAACATGCAGAGGTATTGCCAATATTGCAACGGGTCCGATCGCAGGCACACTCTTGAGCTCCGCCAGCTCTGAGACTGATGGCTACCATATTCTCATGTACTACAGTGGAGTACTAATGCTTCTTAGCTCGTTTGGGATGGTTTGTTACTTTTTCAAGAGAAACGCATATAAAGTATAAAGCGCTAGGAAATCAGAACGCTTTCGGCGACCAAAAAGTATCTATGCACCTCTTTTTACATAGCTATCTCTACCCTCTCCTGCAGCCATTTCACTATTTTCCATCTACCAATGTTTGAAGTTGGAATCGTAGCTTTTAAAGCCAAATGGATTGTTTCGAACAGCGAGCCTCTATATAGATAACATGTTGGCCAAACCTTGTTGATATTGAAGTCCATTGAAAGCTTTTCACATCAATTCGCATCTAACATTTCCTGCGAAGTGTGCACAGGCTCCCAAATGAAAAGGATGACAAATGTAAAGGTGTGTACATACACAGAGCCCGAGTAGTTGCAGCGCATAACATGCCCATGATGCTAGCCCAATTCGATGCCCCGTACCTGTTAAGTCATATATGACAAGGGCGCGTAGCTACATCCTCCTATTTGTTTTCTGTTTGTTACCTCATCGTTGAACCACTCACTATGCTTGTCTTCTTAGCTATTGGAATAATCTCTCCTTTTTTACATTTAGGGAATTTAAATATCACCATCGTAGAGTACAAGGTGTCTGCTTGTATATGATATCAATGTATGCACAGATCAGTTATGGTATTAGTATTCATCAATTTCGTAAACAAGGAAGTCATAATCGAGAAAGGGGGCCAGGGGAAATCAACCACGTTCAGACTGCGTGCTAGGTACGCAACCGTTTTTCAATCCAGATTATATATGTCTAGGGATGAATTCACAAGCACACACCTTCGGGGACAAGATGTTGGACGAGGAAAGGTGTAAGTCAGCAGCAGTCATCAGTGTTCAATTAGATTTTACAGCGGTTTTCATTCATTGATTTTATCTTTAGTGGTTTTCTGGAGGGAATTCTGTGTCTCATAAATACTTGACAATTGAGGATTGGAGGAGATGCAGCTGCATAGATTCAGGAAGAAGTTAAAATAGGTTCGAACTTCAAGAAGGTTCGAGCAAGATATGATATGGAAAAAGAGCGGTTAATATTCTATTTATCCCGAAGAAAAGAATGCAGTGTGTTTAAAGCTGTCCCAACGTTGGAGGCTCATGCAAACATGGCAGAATCTCAAATTTCTTCTGTTTGGTTGTACCTTGGCTGGCAAGCTCGGGTGCCAAAGATTCCATTTGTCTGCATTAGTTTTGCCCTTTACAAGTTTACTCTAGTCACCATTCCAGTTTCAGGGGGGCTTGTCAATGAGTACATCCAAGTACTGAAGATTCTCTTTTGATTCTCTTTTGATTGTCTTTTGATTGTGTCCATGACCTCCTGGATTTCTCTTTGTATCTAAAGAAGCGCTATCCAAAGGAATTCACCCTCCAGGTTCTTAGTGTGAACCATTCCTTTATGTAATATCCAAAGCTGATACAAACACATCATTCAAAGGAAGGGGTAACCAAGCACATTAGATTCATGGAACATAGGGTTATTCATTTCAAGCATTCAGAAAGTCCTACATGAGTCTAGCCTTGAAACACCTGGGTGTGCTGGTTGAAAAGTCCCTCTGAAACTGGCATGGTGAGTTTACTCTACTCTTGTTTACCAGCAATTGGGTTTCCAACACCAGAAGAAACATTCATGTAGCCTCAAACTTTTCCAAATTGCTCACCGCAGGTCATATTCTCCAACCTCTTCACATTCATGATTGTGACTCAAAACCTCAAAATTGTAATTGCAAATGCAGCAAAAAAAGAAACCTCAAAGATATGAGCATGTTCTAGATCAGCAACAAAATAGCATCATGCCTTTGTGTGTAAGATTAACAGACATCAGCTAAACACATCATCATTCTGGGATACCCATTGAAATAATTGAAATCCTTCACAACAGGTACAACTGGTCCAACACTTTTTCAATAAATTTTGTGCCCTTTTGTGAGAATAAAAGGAGATCAATTTGGAAAGCAGGAAAAAAACTGACACAATGTACATAGGAGCATCACCACACTTGCTGCAGTTGTCATCACGTAGTCCCAACCACAAAATTACCTGCACCAGCCCCGCAGCCGGCCCTGGTCTGAAATGTTGGGGGGTTGTGACCAGCAATGTGAGGTAACTTTTTGCTGTACGTACTGTATGCAATTGAGACTCTCCACCTCTTTCCACTCCTCAAAAGCATCAATATACCTCAAAAAAACCGCTCTAAACCCACCCAGCACCACCTTATCCTCAATCAAAAATCATGCCAAAGAAAAACAACACATCACATGCTCAAAGTAAATGGTGGAAAGCCTTCAGGAAGGCCCAAAGCACGGAAGACCTAGCAGCAATAACTCCAACCACTTCCGGAATTCAATCAGAAGGCCCTTTGTCACTTGAATTGACTCAAGAATGTACTCAAATTGATTTCTGATCTGATTCAGAGAAAAGCTCTTCCTCTGTTCTTGTATGATTGTAGACTCTTTCTAATAATTTACAATCAGAAAATGAATCCCAATTAGGGTCAACTTTGACAGCTCAGATGTCTATAGATAATCCACAAGAAGCTCATTCTTCTTCAACTCCACCACCTTCCTTCTCTGATCACCCACCAGAGCTTTATTGGCTTCCAATCAATATGGATCATCAAGAAGAAGAGCACAACTTAGATCCTTTAGAAATGCACATTTACGCTCAAAATGGCATTGAAGAATCATACAAAAAAGAAGAACTTAATCCAGGACTTGTCAAACACACCTTCTATCCTGTTTTTACTCAAAAGTGTCCACCAGAACCACCTCTTAGAAAACAAAAAACAAAAACCAGATCAATCTAAAAAGTAGCCATCCATTTACATCTTTTATGGGCTCAAAGGCTCTATGTGAGAAGGTTTGGAAATCTTGCCCAGTCACAGCAATACAAAAGTATTTTTGAAAAATAGATCACCAAATGGACATGTATTGGTATGTTTTCATCTGATCATTGGTTTGCTCCAATACTTACACCCCATTCTTGTCACACATTGGCCAACACAAGACAATATTGATCTCATCAATGTGTTGCTCAAAAGGCTGCAATGGACTTTGCCATCATTTGTCAACCAAATGAACAAAGTAGCGCAAGCAATTACTCTGGTTTATGTCATGCATCATCATGCAATACAAGTAATTTTTTTCTTTTCTCTTTCCCTTCTAATTATGTTATCTACTATACACACAAGCAATACAACCCAAAGGATGTCATACACAAAATAAAGCTTTACCTTGAACCCTTATCTAGCTTGAACGCTCAAGCTGAGCCAAATTGAGCCCTCCTAGACCCAGAAGTATTAACCCATGTCCCAAACCCATAAGTACCCTTTGAACCCATACCATGAACCCATAAGTACACTATAAACCCATAGTGTCCAGAATATATGGGAATACACAGAAAGGATTGAAAAAAAATGCTGGCCACATTGGGTCAAAAAGTCATTTGCTGCACCAACAATCTTCTATTGTCCCAAAAATGACTTTACAGCCCCTACCAATACCTTAGGGCAAGTGAGAAGACTAAGGTTGTTAATCTTCAAATTTTGCAGGCGTGCATGTGGTTGGGACTAAACAATAACAACTGTAGGTAAATAAGCCTCAATTGGGAGGCTCTCTCAGCCTATCAGTTGCTTGATGTGGGAGAGAAAGCCTACAGCTGCCACCCATGACATGCATCCCAGATTCCTGCGTGCCCAATTGGCTCACATCCTGGAGATCATGTGGCAAAGCAGTTGCTTGTGGCATTTGTTTGGTAAGCTACATGTAGACTACCAAAAGTGCAATATGCATATCCCCGTGGGACTACGTCACTTTGCATGGTTGGTGCCTTGAGTCCATAAGGTGAAACATGGAATTATTGACACTTTCCCACCTCTACCTACACCAGGGGGTAAACGTCCTCAGCCTTGTATGGTGCTGGAGATGTCCCCAGATGAGACATCGCAGAGAAAACAGAGCAGACGGTCTCAGTCATGCAATGTATGTTGACCATGTGACAATCAGCCTCTTTCTCCTGGTTTTCTGGGTTCAAAAAGGTTGAAAAACTTGATCAAAGAGGGCCATGAATGATGAGGAATAGCTGAGTGAGATCATATATTGAGCTCAGTGCAAGAATCCTATCCAAATGCAATCACTTTATCCCCCTCATTCTTTGCTTGACTGCGCTTGGATTGATAGGTCTGATACAGTCCAATAAAATCTGATTTCCAGTGACTTTCATGCTCAGGGGGCAAGTTTTTTCTGGTCCCAGGTGGGGACACCTCAGACTTGTTCTTTTTCAATTGAAAACAAGATGTGTCTATTAATGACTCACTTCCAGTTTGTGCCACATCACACTTACCCCAGGGTGTAGCAAGGGTGGTGATGCTCCAGATGCATCTTTCACTCAAATTCTTAAACTTATTGTCCCACGCTTGCCTCAAGTAATTAGTGCAAGTGAGGGACATGTAACAAACTCATTTCTCAGAGCTGAGCAGTTTGCAGGAGGACTCCTAAATTCTACGTCATTGTCTATCAAGTGATGGATCCTTGGACCAAATAAGAGGTTTGTTCAGATTCTTTCTGCGCACACTGTACATAATTGTTTCCCAAGGAAGTTGCTCCCCTCCAAGCATCTCCCATTGTTTGAGTAAATTTACAGTCAGATTTCTGTACATAGTTTTTTGGTACAGTATAAATCAGTCCAGAACTGTGGAAATCCACTATTGTTGGAAAGAAATTAATAAAATCAGGAATGCAGAATACTGATGGTATCACAAATACCATGATTAATAAGGGTTAATACCTTGTATCACGTATGAGTGATATGAGAGAAAATATGCACCTGTTGGAAGGTGGCACAGTAAAATGAAAGAATGATTAAGTGAGGAAAAACAACCGTAGTAATCAAACAAATCATTTTATAGTAGTTTTCTCTCAAATAGGTTTAAAGCAATACATTATGGTTATCATTGTGTTTCTCACAGAAAATGACGCCCAGGTCCTGTTTTGGTAAATGATGGAAACATATATATTTAAGATAGAAGATATGTGCAATTGTAGTATGTGAAACGTGTGAATACGGCTGAGCTGTGCGATTGATGTGAAAAAGGAAAAGGGATTTCCTAAAAGGGTAAAAGACCCTGAATACGTATTGATAGATTGATGGCTATTGTCATAATTCCTCAACAGAAATTGCCTTGGTACAGCACCAAATGGTGAGAACAATGGTTTCCCTGCGGATACCAAATCAGTAGAGTTTCAGTAAATTTACTGGACCTCTACAAATTTTTCACCAATTTGGTAGGTACTAATCAGCATTTTTGACACAATTGGGGATTTTGACCAAGGGTGGAACCTGGCCTGACTCTTTTTGGGCAGCCTGCAGGCTGGACCAAGGAAAGCCCAAACAGCCCTCAAAAGACGTTTAGCCCAAGAGCAGTTTGCTTTTGGGCCAAGAAGTGG
>KZ120523.1:0-18671 GCA_002157025.1 Melampsora abietis-canadensis | reverse complement strand
CCTGCCATTGCAGTGCATGGTAAGGCGTGTAGAAGTTAACCCACGAAAAGAAGCTTTAAAAAATC
Source organism: Melampsora abietis-canadensis (assembly GCA_002157025.1). Taxonomy (NCBI): domain Eukaryota; kingdom Fungi; phylum Basidiomycota; class Pucciniomycetes; order Pucciniales; family Melampsoraceae; genus Melampsora; species Melampsora abietis-canadensis. The sequence goes on along the minus strand of KZ120523.1, from coordinate 18,606 downwards.
TATAAAGATGATCAATCATCTTTTTTCGGTGGAATAACAAGCAATAAGAGAAAAAAAAGAAAGGAGACTATTATAAAGAAGAATGAAGAGAGGTTATAAATATATAACCAAGAAAAGAAAGTACATCATAAAAAGACTGTAGGTAAAGATACGCTTATTAATCAAAAGGATAGAGCACAAAACAAAACAACAAATTTGAATCCAAGCCAGTCTTGGAATAACAACCAAAAGAGGTCAATAAAAGATCATCGAATTTATTGTAAGACAGCCATATTAGGATTCATACAATCAGTGATTCCCAATTTACTAGGATTTTCAACACTAGCAGTGGTATTAGCATTAAGAGCATTCTTAGTAGAAGAATCAGTCGCCTTTGAAAGTTTTTTGACCAACACTTTTTCAAATCCAAATCCCCATAACAAAAGCAACAAAAGTCCAGCCGAAAGATGTCCATAGAAGCCCACAGAAGTATAAGCTATCCATGATTTCTTCAAGTCTAGTAAAACGAAAGGGATCACTAAATAGTTCAGGTTTGTTTGGGTTATGATCAAGGAAATCACATCGTAGCATTGTTTTAAGGGTAAGTTTGAGCTTCTTAGGAAGAAAGGTCTGATTGATCTGCGGATTGATCGGGCCAAGGCTTGAAGTACTCCTCCGGAGAGGAAGACGAAAAAGTATGCTGGTAAAGGACCATGCCAACTAACCAAACCAAAATAAACTTCGGTATCGATTAATCTGTTGGTGAGAAAAGGAGCATAGAGAAATGACTTACGCAGCAGAAGCAGCAAAGGTAGCCATAGTAGATCCGAATCCAGGTTTGTTGACTTTCTTTTTCTCATCAGTTTCGTCACTTGTCAATTCAGAAACCCGTTTGTAAACCGTTTCTCTTAACCAAATATTTGTTTTCATATTCCAATGATCAAAGACACCTTTATAATTCTGGGCAAATTCGATTTTAGTTATATCGATATTTTGACCGATGTCGGATTTCTGGGTGGTAGGGTTGTGACCGCAACCTGAGATTGTTACAGAGGCTTGGGCGAACAGCCAGACTAGATAGTAACGAGAACGGGCCATGAAACCTGAGATTTGAACATGAAGAAACCTATTTTCGAAAGCATTAACTAAGATTGATTAATTTTGATATCCAAAGTCATTAATCCAAATCAAAGGGATTAGGGATCTCGTACCTTTGAATCCAAGATTTTTTTAAAAAATTATCTTCTACCATTTTTTCATATGACCAAGTAGAACCATAAATTCCAACTATACCAGCAAAAGCGAAACCTAAAAATAAGGCTTTGAAACTATCTTTGAACTTATTAGGATGCGAAGAATTATCACGTTGAACAAATCTCATGTAATCTTTGAATGGAATTGCAGGTCCTACAAGTAAACAAGGAAAGAAAAAACTATCCAAGATATATTAGGTTTTGTTTTAAAGAGATTTAAGAGGGTAGATGAAAGAAATGGATTACCAGTATGATAAGAATTCTAAAAGGCTTGGCAATTGGGTGACTGAGGTGGAGGATTGGTAGGCGTCTAGTTCGGATTTCGTTCGGTGATGGCCGTCATATACGTTCCATGTAAAAGTGGAAAGTTTCATGACTAGAACCATTTGTGCACCTGTGATCTAACATCGAAATTCATTGTTAATTCTTTTGTCATCTTATCTCATTGATTTGATCAAGATTAGACTTACTTCTACTGTTTCATAAGGAATCTTCCAAATAATCCTTTTGGCATGATTATAAGTAAGATGACTCAACAACCCAGCAAACACACCCCAAACGATCTTTCTCGCTTTCTTTTTTCCATCCTTTCCTTCTTTTTTACTTGAAGGAATTATTAAGTTTTTACAAATGAAGTAAGTGGTTAAAGAGTCGATTAAAAGTTGGATCAAACCGGATTTTAAGTTGAAGATTCCGATGAGGAAATAGGTTGAGATTGTTAGTGAATAGATGTGGAAATATTTGGGGTGTAGTTTTTGGATGTAGGGGATTGGGATTGAGAGTGGGATTGAGATTAGTAGTAGGGTTAGGAGTTTTAGTATGTCTGGCTGTTTCGTCGATGTGTCATTTCGTCATTTCGTAGGTTTTCGAAGTGATCGGCGTCGTTGATGATGATGATGGTGGATGTAAAGTGGATGAAGTCAGTTTTAGTTAGTTTTAGTCAGATTCTTTCTTTAGCTTGTTTTATACTGAGCCTGAGGGATTCTTCTACTTACAGCAACACCAGTGAGAGCAGAACCAATCAACCACCAACCACCTGTCTTAGTCGAACTCATCTTCTTCCTTGACTCGTAAGATCTAATCAATCACTCTATGTATAATCGAGCTTGGGGTATGGAAAGATGAGAGTATGTAGATAATGACTGATGGAAGAAGTTGTTTTGTCTTGATAAAAACAATCGAGGCTCAAACTGTGGTTTAGTTCAATTTATTTTTCATCCGCCTCTCGCTTCTCAAACAACTTCTTGTACGATACATCACATTCATTCATTCATTTTTACAAGACCCAAATCACAATTCACCGTCTTTTCAGTTAATTGATATTCAGGAACCCTATTCATCCAACTTTCTTTCTCCTGACACAACCCTTCAACCTCCTTTCATCTTGACAATCAAATCTTCATGCCTTTCAAATATCCCCAAACCTTCCCTAAAAGGTTGGGTGTCTGAGCTTGTACGGCTTGGAACCGAAAGATAATTTAACTTTTACTAATTATCTTGTGTCCTTTGATTTTGAAAATTACATTTATTTGCGATTTCATGATGATGTTTCCATTGGATCAGGGAGAAAAGAACTTCATGATCCTGGAGATGTACAAGTATATGACTTGTCCCGTTCAAAGACATCATCAAGGAGATATACACAATGTACTATAAAGGTGATCTGAATGACCAAGAAGTGCCTGGATCCATCAGACAGGTGAAGATAGACTTGTACCAAAGAATTCGTGGACCTCGGTTATGAGCCTTGGTTATCTGTGTTTCAAAGTGCTGTCCAATGGACGTTTGTATATCCGTCATCGCCACCTCATCATTCATGCTCAATATGTATCCTCGCCTGATGCTCAACCGCAGGCAACATTACGCATTTGTTTTGCTACAGCTACTAGACCATCTCATGGTAGATTTGACCCTGGCTAAGAATATCGCTTTCGGTTGCGATTTTTGCCCAACTTTTTGGTCTCGCTGCCCTTAAAGCTGCCGAGCTTGAGAGACCGCATTTTGCGCTGCGCTGCCCATTCTACGGATAGCAGCGCTGCGCTGCGAGCCAGATTTGAAGCCTGACATCTCAACTCAATGTGACTGGGCACGATAGGCACGATAGCTGTAGATAACTTTGGTTCATATCAAGGATGTGCTAAATTTACTGAAGGGATTTCCTTTGCGAGGCTTTGAACTCTCATTAACATGACACCATGCCAGGAGTAAAGACAGCCAAACGATAAACAACAAGACTTGGAATTTCAGAGAGCCCGAAAGCAGATTCATTTCAAACTTAAGGATGATTTGAGACATGATCATTTCACACAAGCCATATTAAGAAACGTGCCGTCATTCCTTCTGATTGGTGTGTATCCCGTGTCTCAATGATAGAAAACCGCCACACATAACAATGGCCAAGGACGACGATATTATGTACCCACTATTGCTATGAAAAAGTTGTGCCATTTACCCTGAACAGGTAGAATCGACAAGGGGCAAGTACTTGGACGTTCTGTGGCTTAATTCCGGTTGCGGAAGGAGGTTGTTGGTATGTTTGTCCATGGTTTTGGGTGCGTGAGAAGGCAACAAGATTGAAACGAAACCGAAATATGACTTCAGTGTGTGATCATGAGTGGAGTGAGGAGTCTAGGGCTGTGGGAAGCAAGACATTCTCTTTTGACTTGACACGAAAAACTCAAGTGAATGGATTTCAAGAAACTAAAACTTCGTATTACATAATCGAGATTCGAGTCAAACACTCAAGGAACAAAACAAAATCCATACACAACTAACAAATTAACAATTCAGAGCACATCCACAGAGGAAAGAGACACTTCAAGATTACGACTGATCAGTTCGCTATTCATATTAGGTTTTTCAAGGAGTTGGAAACGTTAATGAAATTCCAGCAGCTGCAAGTGCGCTATTTTCTAGACTATCTTTCCATCTACTGCCATTCCCACCTGCGATATCGGAGATAAGATCTTTTGTCTTAACCATCCAAGAAATCAAAGACGACCACAATTAGATTTGTAACCCTACAGGCCTGTTTTTTCTGGCAAAAAAACTTACTTGGACTACGATACTTGGATAAAATGAAAAGGCTTTGATACGTTCAGTGATAATCAAGTGTAAGATAGCCTTATCGAATGGTCTAGAGTAAGCAAATGCAGGTGATCTTAAATGCCGAATCTGAGACATCAAAGAGAAGGCGAAAAGTTGATGTAATTAATACTGTGAAGACGAAGTTCATTATCTAAACGTCATAAAACGATTGACTCACCAATTTCCTTGCGCCTCTTTTTGAAACTGCATAGGCATGATTGCATTTCGGTGTGAATGCAGGTCGTAATGCTGAACCAGGAAAGATAGGAGGGAATTGAGATTCTTGAGACCAACAATGACCTAGGAAGGCCAGAATGATAACATGATACAAAGTTGACATCATCTGCGAAAATTTGATCAAAGCCTTCACAAGAATGAGCCTACCGAGTAGAAGGATATCCCAATCCCTTGGTACCTCACTGAGTGTGGCCTCCAATCGCTCTTCAATATCAACCTGAAAGACAAACCGGATTTTGGATTCATGAGAGGCCAGAATAGAAAGGCTAATGTTTATATGTTCTGCGAGAAACACTTACTTCCAAGTCCACATCATCCTCAAGAATCAATGCCATTCTTCCCTTACTCTCAACAAATTCTCTAATAACAGATAAGTGAGAATGCCAACAGGCAATAGCAGCATCAGATAAGACATTCCACCAATGTCGTAGGCGTTCTTGAGCCATTCCTCCTTCTCTGAATTGCTGTCGACGATTAAATCGATAATAATCAGGTTCAGGTCCGTCATTACTTCTATGTTGTAGGATACTCGAAATTGAACTACTACTAATCACAGGTAATGCAACTGAAGATTCATCCCGAGACGGCATGACTTCAGGTCTTAATCCGAATCGACGACGTGTAGATGAATCCATAGTCCATAAATCAGATCCAACAATTCCAAGAGGGATTGCAAGAGGATCAGATTGGAGTGCATAAGCATCAGCAAGAAAGATCAAATCAGGTTTCCATCCTACATGTCGAGCTAAACTTTCAAGATCTCCTGTCATCGGACTAGATTGATCAATATAAAAAGCTTGATCTGTTCTTGATGGAGTCTTCATCATTGAATGTCTTCGAAATCCAATCTCGTAAGGCGAAGGGGGATACGTAGTTTTAGCGGTTGCAGCAGAGATTGGCCAACCTTCAAGTTGACGCTCTTCTTGCACATGGAATCGAATCTTTTTGATCAAGACGTCGTCTGCACTGGTAGCAGAAAAATAAGTGAATGAAAGTCCAAGGAGGTTTTTAAGTGCTTCCATACGGGAAAGACGATCAACACGACGCTGAAGATGTACCACATAAATCTTATCAAATCCTAAAGTGGGAGAACGAGCTTTGACAGGTTCAATGACACGTTTCTTTGTCTTGAAAGCAGATGGTATTGAGTTCCATAACATTTTGAGATGAGTCGGCAATGCTTTTATTCGATTATTTCCATTTTCACTTGATCCTGATTGTGAATGTGAATGTGCACGATGGAATCGAAAAGTGAATTCTAGTTCATCTGACCTTGAAAGTCCATCGAAACTTTCAAATCTTGTTAACAATAAGATGAAAACCAAAATTCCCAGGCAAAAGATGCCGGATAAACTTTTCTTTGTTTTGAACATCTGTAGGTTTGGGAGAAGTGTTTTGGAGTGGATGTGAGGTATATTGGTGAGTGAGAAAGGAGATTCTCAATAAAGAGAGATGAGATGGATGATTTTCAAGAATCGCAAGAAGTGCAAGAAGGATGATAATAATTCGAGTAGGTAAAGGTGATTGCAATCCAAGAGGTGAAAAGGAAATAACGAAGATTATAAATGATTGAAGGAAGGATCAGACATCTTTGACTGGACTGATAATGAATCATGCACAGAGGAATTTGCATGAAGCAGGAACAAGGAACATTTGAAGGAATTTCTCAATGTCCTATCAAATTCCACGACCAGTTTTATTTATTCTTGATATCTTGCATTGCCTTTTGGAATTCCAATATACACAAGCTTTTTTCTAATATCAAACCATATTCATCTGGAGAAGGATTGCAACAACTATCAAGTGGGTGAGTATGTCTATGACAAGGTAAGTGGGGTTGAAGCATGACTTTTTGACGGGACATCTCAAAATTGAAAGATAGTTCAATCGTTATCCTCTATATCAAATCAAGAACCTATGAAGCCTTTGTCACTGTCATCTTTGATCAGTCTGTTGAGCTTCGAAGAGAGCGGATTGTTGAGAATGCAATGTGCGATCATCTTCCGATATTCCTCAAATCCATCAAAAATAAAGGAGACATAAGCATTGGCACTGCCACTGGAGAACTCTACGTTGCAAGACGAAGTAGCTCCACATAGAGTAATCATTCCAGCCCCCAATCTTCAGATCTCTTCATCGATTTCAGGCATTAGACTTGTTGCGCGAGAGTTATTCAAAACTCAACCTTGGCCTCAAAATTCTAGAGAGTAGATTCTCAGTCAGGATTTTTCTGATCAATTACAAACATGGGAACCTTTTGGCTTATCAATTCAAAAGTAATCTCCAAGTAATACCAATACATTCATTATAAGGACCCCCATGAAGTATGACTTCTTTTCCCCAAGATGGAATAACCTCTACTACAAAAACTCGTGAAGACCTATGCTATAATTCTTCAACACTGACATCACCTTAGCCACAAAAGCTGAAAGAAAAACAACCAAAATCAATTATCCATAAACCAACTATCACAAAAAAGAGCAATGAAAAGAAAAGAAAAGAAAAGGAAAGGAAAGGAAAGGAAAGGAAATAAAAGAAAGGGAGCTAACCTTCAATATGAAAAATTGGTTTGCTACCCAACCTCAAACGGTGTTCATAAAAAGCAGCAAAATGAATAATATCAGGTCTTAAAACATCATCGATTTTAACCAATAAGGCTTTAGTTAGATTCATAATTAGGATCGAAGGAGGGATCAAATGGACTAATAATTCGTAAATCATCGATCTTGCTTCCATTAATTTTTCAGGAGATTGTTCAGTCCTAATCAAATTGGCTAATTTTTCGATATATAATTGCCAATCTACTTTTGGTATTGATTCTGGATTTGGTCTTGGCTAGAGATTATGAAAAACACCAGCCACTATGAGTCTTTCACCAACCTACTGTGATGAATCTTGAGCAAAGAAGATAAAGACGTGGTTGGTTTACTTTACTAAAGGTATCATCTTGTGCTCGAATGGCTTCCAAGGTTAAGATTGCTTTACGAAGATTTCCCTCTGCACTAAGGGCAATGGACATTGCAGTCTCTTCTGGCAATTCACTAATGAATAGCTCTTTCTTTGCTACTGACTGTAGGACTTTTACAATCTACTTTTCCATTATCGATCAAAAAGAACAAGAGGTAAGTCTGGTGAGAATTTTGGGGTTCTGTCAAGAGTAAGGAATGGTTCAAGTTGAGCAAGAGGTACGAACTTGATCAGGATCAGGTGCTCCAACCCGAAGCAAAAGACATCTACTTCTGATGGGACCAATGATCTTAGAAGTAGAATTAGCGCAAAGAATCAATCTTAAAGAACTAGTATGTCGTTCCATTGTACGACGTAAAGCTGCTTGAGCATCGAGCGTCAATTGATCTGCACAATGAATCACCACCACTTTGAATCTTCTTGAAACCGTTGCATCTAGTTGAGTACTGCCTCCGACTTCTTTCAAAATATCTTGGATTACACTTCTATCCCATTGAGCCAGATCGGCGGGTGTAAGCTCTAAATGATAATTTGATTCAATGATTTGTACTTCCAATCTCCTTCTCGAGGGGGTCATGAAAACTCTTTGTTCAATCCTCAATTTGGCTGCTCCTGGACCGAATAATTCCTACAATCCGAAAAGAAATGATATCAGATTTTCCTTCCTTTTTCAATATGTAATCGGCTTCGTTTTCGGGTAAAATCAAAATTACAAACGCGTAGAGTAGCCGCGATTCTAGTTTTCTTTCCAGCACCACTTGGACCATAAAATAAACAATGGGGAAAATCAGCTGTTTGGGCTAACGACCTGATTCGATTTGTAAGTTGAGGATGATAATCTAAATCATTTAACGCTTTAGGACGATGTTTATCAACTAGTAATGACCTAAAAAGCATTGAGGAATCAACTTGTTAGTTTTTTTTTGGTCAAAGTGGATGTTGAAAATTAGGAAGCACACATTCTTTGATATATTCTTCGTGTCTTTTTTGATATTTGAGTGTTTTTGATTGGAGGGGTGTTGTAAGTTGAGCTGTTGATTAAAGAGTCAAAGTTGGATGAGTGCAGTGAACCTTTAGAATTTCAAGGATTCTTAAGTGATTGAACCTTAGGGCGCGTTCACTCAATTTCAGTGGAGCTTGGTTCGAGGTTGGCATAGGATGTTAACAAAGTGGAATCTGTGAAACGGCGAGTGACAGTCTGGCAGGTAGGATACAGGCGCGAGCTACTCGCAAAAGATGTGCAACAAAAAAGGCAAGCGACAGACTCCCCCAATGGGTCTTGTCGTGCCACCACCAGAAACAGTTCTCGTTCTCTCGCAACCTCCTTTGTTGTAATTGTCACCTTTCGTCCATCTTTTCTACTAATAGCAAAATTGGGTCAGAAAATCATAAAAAATACATCTCATTCTTATAAAGTTATATCTTCTAATCCAATTAATCAAACATCGTAGGTTTTTATATTAGTGCGAGTTATCTGTTCACATCAATTTCTATTTCCCGCCCACCACCCTTTCTGCCAAGCACGGGGTTAAGTTTCTATGTCGTGCATTATGTCTCATTTTCACTAAAAAGCTGTTACCATTTTCTCTTAAAAGGAAGCGGGGAGCATCACGGATCATGAGTAGCACACGTAGCCAACTGCCTAAAAAACGAGCCAAACTGACTCCAGGATGATGAACGCGGGCTTCCGCATCTGAATCTCACTACTTCTAGGATTTTTTGAATGCATCAAGAATGGCTTGATACCAGTGATCTGTAAGAACAATCTTCCGTCGGACACTGTCCGAGTGATCGACATTTGAGGACAGTTCGAACTCAATCTTTTGCTTCTAAATTCTTATCATGTAAACAAAGACAAGATTTCAAAAGTAACTGAACGGAGGCACCATATTTTTAGCGCTGTTGATCACGGACAAGCAGGTTACATTGACACACTGACATCATGCACATCTTAACTGTCGCCTGTTTAGTTTTTTTTAAGAAGGATAGCAACAAAGATGAAAATGAAGCAACAAATTTATATTCTCTACCATGTTTGAATGAGAAGTCAAAATTAAAAACAAAACGAGTATGAATTATGATTCAATTTTGAAAAGTTTGAACTCTAAAAGAGATCTCCAAGGAAAGTCAAAAAGTCTAATCCCCTTAGCAGATAGAAAAGATAGTAGGAGAATGGAAATTTGGTATGAGAAGCAGTTGATGAAAACGCGTCGGCATGGAAAGATGATCAACGAAGACGTAATTGGACACCTTCAAAAAAACTGCACGATTTCAACCCTTGCACAGAACCTATTCTGGACGCCGGATCCTTCGCCAACAGTCTTTCGATCACTTCAGAGCAGGCGGGCGAAACATGAGAAGGGATTATTAAAGGTGAATTAACAATATGCCATGATACGTTTTTACTACCACCTGCGGATTGATTGAAAACAATAGGGTAAAAGTCGAGTCAATAAGGAACCCAATTTGTGAATTTCGATAAAAGATTATGTCGAATGAACAAGTACTTACTTGGCTCAAAAGGCTTCCCCCCAGTGACCATTGTGAATAACATGATTCCTAGGGACCACCAATCCACCTTATTATTGTATGAACTTTGGGTGAGCATCTCCGGCGCTCTAGCCCAAGGAGAACCAACGATACCAGAGGTCAAACCATGAAAAGAACCGACTGTCGCCAACCCAAAGGCAGTTATCTTGACATTCCCCGTATGATCCAAAATTATGTTATCGAGTTTTAAGTCACGATGGATGATGTTTCGACGGTGCATGTGTTGGAGCGCAGTACCGATATCGAGTATGTAACGCTTTATAACATTCTCTGGCATCCTAGATCGTCGTATCATTTCACCAAGATCACCTCGGTTGCAGAGTTCAAGCATGATACAAGTAGTGCGAAAATAGACTTGAACACCTAGCACTTGGATTATGAAAGGGATCCCCTTGAGCGCGTTGAGCATCTCGATCTCGTTTTGAATGAGAGGTTGTTTGTTCGTACCGGTTTGGTCGACATGTGCAATGATCTTGAGTGCACACATAGAGTCGAGATAGTCAGAATAAGCTTCAAAAACCGTGAAGAATCCACCTGAATCGATTTTTCTGCCGACTCGAAAGTCTTTTTTCAGTTCAAGTAAGTCGCGGGGAGCAATTGGATTTGGGAAAAGATCGCGTTGGTCGACCATGACTGACTAAAAGATGCTCGATAAATATAATGGTTTTGTGACAGGTATACAGGCAAGGAAACTGAGGGGGAAATGTAGCTCGAAGATATGAGGCTCTGATCGAGAGGATTTGGATAGTTTGAGTAGCTTGAGAAAGTCTATAGGTTGTTGAAGATCAAAACGGCAGTTAATCAAGCCAACGGGGAAGGATTGTGGGTCGAATATAGAATAGAGTCTTGAAGTAGTCTGAAGAGTTTAGGAAACTAATGGATGAATGGGGATTGAAGAGGTAATGAGGCAAGGAAACGAGGAAGTAAGTGTCGCGCGAAGATCTAAGCTGGGTTAAAAAGTAGTTGAGTAGTTCGAGGCAGTCAAAAAAGCTTATGGGTTCTAGAAGATTGGAAAGGTAGTATAGAAAGCAAATGGGGGAAGAATTGTAGTTCGAAGATATAAGGCTTGAACAGAAAGAGATCGAGTGGGTTGAGCTCAGAAGTTTGAGGCCAGTCGAAGGGGGTTTATATACCATAGATTGGACATACACTATGGCAAAATTCGATGCAGAGAGTGAGTCAAGAGCTGAGGCAAGAGCTGAGGCAAGAGCTGAGGCATTCGCGGTCAATCCGAACATCATCATAAAGGCCTACTGCGCACTCCCAAGTCGAGAAAAATGGACAATGAAGATATATACGCCAGCTTATTTCACCTGATATTCACTTCCATTGTATTGAGCCCTGTAAGTTGGGTGGAGTATGAATTCTAAGGGATTGAAAACGAAGGCGAAATTTGTACAAGTTGTATACATCATCTTGAAGCGGATTTTCAATCTGAGGGATAAGCTTCATAGAATATCGTCCAGTCGTTTTGAGAGGCATGGGTGTGTGATCTGAGGTCATCAGCACTCACCCCGAGAGCTGAACCCTTTTAGGAAGAATTTCGAAATCGCGCTGTGGTCCGATGGTACAGACTCTAACTCGCCGAGTGTCCTCAGAACAGTTTCGGAGAGATTGAAGTCAAGTCGTGCGCTCGATACCCTCCGGATGGTATTTTGAGAAGCGACCTGAGAAGGTACAATATGGGGACCAATTGAATTTGAGGGACCGTTTCTTCGCTGGTGTGCTAAGCTTTCCAGCAGAGTAACTTCCTCAGAAAACATCGTCGGATGACTTGAGATAAGGAAAATAATCTCTACCATCTGATTTGATGCGTAGCTGGAGAGATCTAATGTGAATACCACCAACAATGCCTAAGACGTATAGTATGAATGTGGACATAGGTAATAAAGGCCAGGATTACCTCAGCCGACGCGTACGATACTGATTCGTATTTGTTCTGCCATTCCTCTAAACCAAATCAATGGGACTTCGAAAAACTTCACGCGATTTGTAATCTTGTTCTCAATTGTGATCAGGTGACCTGGGATAGGGATAATAACTACTACTGATCAAGCAAGGTCATTGCTAGGGTATCAAACAGAGTATCACCAAGATGCTTAGTATTTGTTTTTATAGTGCGGTCTGGTGTGGCAAGGCCGCGTAGGGCTCTATACCTCAGCTGATGCTCATGCCGACTTGCTTCGACACAAACTTGACCAAAAATGTGAGGCGATAATTTTCAAAATGGACACAAAGTTAAAGCGTAAACATTGGCAATTACGCTTCTTCAGGCTGAATACACGTATGTAAGGGTTCTCAATCTTACACAACGGCCTCCTTGTAAGGTACATAAACCGATGGGTCAGCGCAGATTTATCCACCGCGCTGGTGAGGATGCTGACAGGGCGTTTTTGTGGAAAAAGCTTTTGTCTGTACATTGTATGTGATCATGATATCCCGGCTGGATATCCTCAATTATTTCAATAAAAGATTTCAGATCTCTATGTTGCTTGGTTCAGCTAAACATTTGCGCAGACGATTTCACTTGATTGGAAGGCGCGTGGCTGATACATGGAGCCATCAAGAAATGAGCTAAATGACAAGGCTGAAACTCACGATGCGATCTTGAGGTAGATATGCGATGAGATTGATTACCCAGGGTGTCATAATCATTAAACACGCACGAATGTAGATCACAAGCATATTGTTGGAAATTAGGATACAAACTCATAGTTACAAAGACCACCGCCAATCTTTACTACCAAAGGAGACCAACATGGATTCACTCAAGGAGATAGGTGACCTCAGAAATGGCTAAGAGGAATAGCAGAATGTGAAGACTGCACAACACGCTGAGAAGATTTCCAATTTACCACAAACAATACTGAATTGATGAGTACTTTACAGTTGTACATAACAATCAATCAGTTCTCTTTCTTCCTGTTGCGCAGTACATATCTTTATCTTCACTTGATTTGAAAAAGCGCTTCTCCAAGAGGTAGAGTGCTAATAGAACGAGATGCAACTACGGGACGTAGGTATGTTATTCTTCCTTGAAAGCTGCAACAAGGTAAATCATCAAGACACTATGTGTGTCCCCCACCAGTCCCATTGGTTTGGGTATCTGTTTAGTACCTAGTTTTGTCGTTTCGCTGGAAATCTCATTTTTTCACATTTTTATATCTCTGCGCGCGACATGTGGTGCTGTTGGGGTTGTTTGCTGCCTTGCAATTTCATTCGTGTGCTAAACAAATGCCGGGGAGTTACATGACAGCATGTGCAAATCCATGGATTGCGCTTGTCACAGCCTAGCTAGACGATCTAGAAATGCTAATGGGTGGTCAGCTTGTAAGTCACATCTTTGACTTTCATCATGACTTGGAACTAGCCCTAAAATGAATCATTGATTGGCCCAGCTTGCGTGAAGTAATATGAAGTACCGAGCCACGTGGCCCGATCTCCTTTGCTGCGAGCCAGCTCAGTGAGTCTTGCTGAGGTCTTGGTGAAGAATCTTCCGTCCAGAGAGCTGCTTCGCAATCGGATGAATCACCATCAGAATGTGAGCTCACGTCGTATCCCGCATCGATCCGAACAAGGCGAATGCATCTAGCATCGAGCTTCATCTTTGATTTTATAGAGGATTTCATCCAACCAGTATCGCTTCAGCTTTCATTCACCAAAGAGCCCCGAGGTCGAAGGAATCACATTGAGCAGAAGATTGCCCTTCGCTGCTGAGTATCGTTAGATTGTGACTGGTGTCTACGGTCAACGCAGGTCCATCCTAGCGAACGTCCACTTCTTGTGGGTATTTTGTTAGCTCCAGTTATGCCGAGGATTTTTTTGATTTATTTTTTGAATTTTAACCGACGGCCAACTGAATTCAAACTTTGTCCTGGCTTTTTTTTGGCTGAAACAAATGTAGGGTTGCCCAGGGTGGACCGTTAAGTACCATGTGATCGCAACTCATGATCTCTGTGATCCGACTGCATATCAAACAAACTCGTGGATTGCAAATTCAAGGTGGGCTGGAGATTAATGCTTGTTTTTCAAAAATGCTCAGCTAAAGACACCGAACCTCGTTTGAGCTGGCCAGTCCAGCTCAAAAACGAGTGGATCTTGTTAAGTTTGCCGAACCTATCTCGACCAAATACTCTCCAACAACACTTCAACCCACCCTCGAAACTAATTTTGCAATTGACCAAAATTTCGCTTTGTACACATAGATGATAGTACATACCGACCCCTTCCTTGTTGCTTGTCCCCTTCTCGTTTACAAAATATATTGGCAAGGTCTTGGTGGAAAACTGAGGATGAGCATTTATTCAGCTTCACAAAAGTTTCGTGATCATATTACCCTGAGATTCTTTTTTAGCGAAGCCAGAAATGATCATCAACTTCTCTCCTTGTCCTACTCAATCTTCTTTTTCTCCACAAAAATGTGAGGCTCCTCTATACCTGTGCAGAGGACCAAATTTTGCTTCGACTCTGATATCGAACAAAAGCCTTTAAAGGGAACAAATCTATCAATTTTACAAAAGGAGAACAAGTGTACATATAAAGCAACATTCAACCCCAAGTTCAAACATTTAAACCGACCAATAATTAAAAAAAGGAAAGGAAAGAAATGCACATCTAGAAATATGTATCGGGTTTTTCGGTTGTTTGCAAAAAAATTAAATTATTCATCAATGATCACATAGTAGGTCTGATCAAAACTGAAGAGTTCTTCATTTTTAGTTTCTGGTTTATCCTGGATTTGATTTTAACCACCACAACTGAACCTGTGGAAAGATCAATTTGATCTTCTCGATCATCAATCGGTTCTACCAAAAAACGAATATGAAAAACGATCATTAATCTCGAAACAACATTGGTCAAGAAAAGAAATTGACGGTATCATCTTTCAAAAAGAGAAACTTTACCTTCAATAATCAAAGATGGGGGCGAATTCTTGAACCTTGCAGATCTATTAAACGCTTTAAACCCTTCTTCAAAATCGAGAATCGTACCAACCACAGGTGAAAGATTACAAATCGAATTCGACAATCCATCTTGACTTCCAAATCGATTCCTATACTGACCAAGTACCCCACCAGCAATCTCATGTGGTTGTAAATCTTCTTCAAACCTACTAAAACACTCTTCATCATCTTCAATTATCTTACGAATCTCATCCAACCCCTCTCGTATGGTTTGCCTTTGTCCATCGTATTCAGTTTCAGGACTTAAACACCAATACCCAATTTTCTTTTGATCTTTCTTAATAAATGTTCTTCTTAATGATCTGAAGTTTGTTCGTACTTTATCTTTGAGGTTTTTCATTCTTAATCTATCTCCAACACAAGTAATGAACATTCCTTCATGATGTAAGATCCTACGTGATGCATCATATATCCTTCGACCACCTATCGTATCGATCACTACATCGTATGATGATTCATGGATCGAGTTTAACGAACTTAAAATACTGTCCTCTACCATCACTTCTCTTGCTCCTCTTAATTCACACCTAGCTATGGTGATCCCAATCTCTTCTACACTAGTGGCGATTGTAGGTATATGGCATGTTACCCAAAGATCTCGATTCGGACGAAAATATCTCACAAGTTCACACATCATTGCTCCAAGTCCTTTATGTCCATTCAAAATCAATATCTAAAAAGATCAAATAGCATCGGTTTCAGTTTCCTTCAGTTTGAGGAATTCATTACAGGTAAATATGATTTGATAAATCAGATTCTATTTACCTTTGATCCTTTTGGTAAACCAGCACATATCGTACTCATAACAAAATAAGAGGGAACCCCAAGCGCGGGTAAACAAGCGATTTGTTCCATGGATAGCTTCGGATGAACAGGGGCAACTGCCACCAAATCCTTATCAATGACCATTTGTTGAGCCAATGCACCTGACTGTAAACAGGAACACAAGAGTCAGTGTCTTTTCTCGATTGTTCAGCAAAGATGAGACATTTTTTTGGGATAAGACATATACCTTTTTTAAATCTTGAAGTCCATAAACCAAATCACCCTTCTTTAATCTTTTAACACCTAATCCAACTTCTAAAACTTTTCCCACGAAGCTTCTACCAGGAATGAATTGATTAAAGTTTGAAGAAGTGAGATTTGAATTTGAAGGTTTAGATTTCAAAGAAGGATTTGATTCTAAAGCTTGATATTCTTTTGACGATGAATTAAAATCATGAATCGTTTTCTTCGCTTGATTTTGATCTTGATTATTTGAAGAAAATGTATGAGATGAAACTTTAGATTGAGTTAAAGCTAAATCCCAAGCATCTAATGCGACCGAATCCACTTCAATTAAAACTTGTCCAGTACCTAAATGTTTCGGATGACTCGATAAATTCGAATAAACCAACATGTTCGATAACGGTTTTTTTCTTTTCGGATCTAATGAGATTGTGAGCATATTCGAATCGGAATTCGGATCAAAAATCTTTTTGGTTATTCGACTTGGATCTCGATTTGGTATGAATCCACCTGATGGGATTGTGATTTTAGGTAAGATTTTTGATTGACTTTGAGAGTTGGGTTGAGTAAGTGTGTGATGAGTATCATCGGTCAAAAGACTTGTGATTGAATATCTAGCATTCTGAAATTTAAAAGTCTGGCTGTGATTGGATAATTCAAAATCATAATCATTGTTTATGATTGGATTACGAAATCGGGGATTTAAAGGAGAGTTGAAATTTGGAAGTTTGTCATTGTTGGAAGTTTGTTGATCAAGGTGAAAACTTAACTTGGAAACTGAGCTTTGAGATGTTAAAGATCTTGTTGAAGAAATTTGCAAGTGGGTTTTTACATTTTGTAAACTTGATTTTCTGAATGAGATCCGGAATGTATCCTTTCGACGGTCAATCTCTTTGTTGAGTGCAGGTAGATAAGGACCATTGGGATTGACTTACAGATCGATAGATCCAATAGGCTCAGTTTTAAGTTTTAAACTTTGATCATTTCCACCGTGAGGTGAGGTCGAAGTTGAGGTGGATTGATTAGGAGCCAGTTTGATGATTGAGATAGGTTGAAAATTACCATGATCTGCTTTCACTTCGTACTCTTCTTCTTCCAACTCGTAGCCCATTCTAGCTACGATTGCCTGAATGTCAAGACGATCATCATCTTGGTGTAGTTCAATGATTGTATCATCAAAAGTAGCGCGACGATGATGCTGATTAGTGGATTGGGTAAACTTATAAACCGAGTTTCTCCCTTTAGGAGTAGTAGTAGGAGGAGTGGTGGCGATTGCTGCAACAGTCAGATCAGTTGGATTGCTGCTTGTCGTGCTATCATTCCGTAAGTTGACTGTAGACTCTGAAGTTTGATTCACATAACTTGTATACGATTTCGAGATTGGCAAAGCTTCATAAACTGATTGATTTTGATTCAAATGTCGATGGCTGAGTTTGACAAGGTCCTGATGGGTCACAAAGTTACATATAGCTTTGGTTTTGATTTCGTCACTGCTCTTGGTGCCGGCGATGGTGTTAGTTTGTTCATTGGTCCCGATTCGATTTGGTTTATGATATACCGAGTAGGATTGTGATGGTAAGTTAAAGTAATCTAACATTTTAATCAGCATCTTCTCAAGTCGAAATAGAATATTCTAAGATTTGATCAAGAACTTCAAATGATTTATGAAAAACTTCAAATTGACAAAGATATCCATCAAAATGGTAAATAGCTTCTTGATGACGAGTTGGCTCAACAGAGACGGGATTAAGAACAGTTAAGGTAATTAATGGGTTCAGATGATCAACATTCCTGTTTACCAAAAATGGTAAACTGGTGGTCAAGCTCTCAACTATCTCCACTAGAGAAAACACCAATCGTATAATAAGTCACCCTAACCAAAAAGATTGACGACAACAAGAAAATCGGGATAACTTCCTCTTCTAGTGACTGTTTGATAACTTCCTATGATCATACTGATATCGTTCAGCTTCGGGTTGAAATCGTTGACGATTTGAAAGACTTCTGTGGGCTGTTTGTTTCGAAGTGAATTTTGTCCTTAAGGACGTACTCGACAGGTTTTGGAGGCTCGCTTTCATTTCGAAGTGCAGACGTTCAACAAGGAATCTTCTCACAGCGTTTTAGCTCAAGTCTTGGACGGTCCTGGACGATCTTGAGCCGCGTGAGCGAGCAGTAGAAGTATCTCTTTGTCACTGTTTGATGCAGACAATGACGCCCGTTGTTTTCATTGGATAAGAAGCATGGGTTGACCGTTGGGGTGGATCAAGTATGTACAACAGAGATGAGATGTGGGTCTTGCTTATTTTGGAAAGCCGAAGCAGGCCTGCCAGGGCCTGCCTCATCATCTCCTTTCTTGCTTCCAGCAAAACTCACCTCGAAGGCTCGACGTTCTCATCTAGATACGGTATTCTTGCAAACTGAGAGCATCCCCAGCCGTGTGCCGTAAACCGTGCCGTACGTGAATTTGGGGTAATTTTATCCACAGCCGTCACCCTCAAATCCTCACTTAGCTTAGGGGATTCTCTACGTGCAAGTCCAAATAGGTCAAATATCTTCTTTTT
>MWRH01009878.1:0-15658 GCA_002157025.1 Melampsora abietis-canadensis | reverse complement strand
TAGGAGTTCTACAGCAGACGCAAGAAAAACACCATCACCTCCCAGTCAGCTGTTGATTCAAACACAAATGGTCAAGACAAAAGCAATACTAACAAGAACAAAGCTAGTACAGTGTTTATTTCTCCCTTTCCTGGTTTGGAGTGTAACACATCTGAAGAATCTCTCTGGGATTGGAAACTTGTTGGCCTTTGACAGGTAATTGCTAAACAGGCCTCAACTGTAAATCAAACATCTCAAGAGATTGATGCTTTGGTAAAAAGTATCAGAATCCAATATGAGAAGCGTATGTTGATGGCTGCATTGATGGGAAGTGTCCCTGAAGCAGTTATTTGGAACATTGTGTGAGTTTTTGTTTTCTTTGATTTTCTTCAAGAGTATGCTTTACTTACTGACTTGTTGCTGCTTCTTGTGTGTGCTTTCAATCTCCGTATGGCATAGCGGTGAAGGTGGGAAGAAGGGCAATGTGAATTTGTGGATCTGTTTCCTAGGTTTTTGTCACCTTGCTTTACAAGAAAAGTGTGAGTGATTGATGATTATGTTTCTTCAAACTCAAGCTCATTCTCTTCATCATTTGTTTTGCTTCAGTACCTGCTCAAGCCAATAGGGATGATTGGGGAACCCAAAATAAGAAGCTGGGGACCATCTAGAAGGGACTCAGTGATGACAAGAGGACAGTATTCAAGGATCCGTATTTTTTTGCTTTGGCAAATCTGCCTGATTTCTCTTACACCAAACACAAAGATTTAGAAGATGAAGATGAAAACCTTGATATGGAACACATCAAGGCCTCAGCATTGCCTCCTAAGGTTCACTAACTTAGTGAGGCAGATAAGTCAAAATATCCGCCCATCTTTGACAGAATTGTTGATGTTGCTAAGCTACATGTGTGTCATGGCCAACCAGAGACGGCTTCTTCTGTAGCCACATCGCAGAAGAAGTTGTTAGCTGAGCTACAGAAAGCTCATCATGACATGAGTTGTTTTTTTTACCCACTACACCCCATGTACTTGATACTGATATAATCAAAACAGTTTTCTGTGGTTTGTCAATGTTATCAAGTCACTTACTATCTTACTGCAGTTAGCTGTGGGAGCTTCAAGAGCTGGGCACAGACTTTTTTGAACAATTTGCCTTTTGCTGAGTGGACTCAGAAGGTTGCAAGAGTTCTGAGTAAGTTTTTGACATATATTCATGGAAAACTCATTGGAAAGTAAATCAAAGGTGTCAAGGGTCAGCAACCCAGTGACAAGCGGACTTGGAAACCAGTTAAATGTGTTAGTTGGTAAGCTGGTATCTCCTCCATTTTTGTAATTTGAAGGACACTCATTTTTCAACTCATTTTGTAACTGATTTTGACCCATTTTGATGCTTTTGATCCAGATGTGGTCTCTCCAGGCAATATATTTCCACAAAAAGAAGATCCAGAAGGCAAGATCAAGGAAAAATATTGGCCCATCAGGATAGTTCAGAAGGAAGGTAGTTTATTATCCAGGGAAGTGCTTATGGAGGGCCATTGACAAGCTGAGGATGCTACTTGTCAATTCTGGTTGCTGTTATGGACGGTACTTCCGCTGGTGCTTGTGATGATCTATACTCTGATAACTGAGATTGAAGTATGAGGGAAAAAGCTCTATGCTGTACAACTGTGGGACTGAGATATCCTCACTACCCGTGACATGTAAGTATTGATCCTGTGATACCTGTGGATCATAACAGTTGCAAGACATCAAGAGCAAATGTGTTGTGATAAAATTCATACCCAAAGCAGAGCGCCTACCAAAGCAGAAGAAATCAAAACCAACAGCAGAACAACCCAGCTCAAATGAAGACCAAGACAAATCTACAGTACAATCACAACCTCAGCGTATTAGCCAGGGCCAGCCCAGATGAAGCTCACCTCAAGAAGGTGATCTACAGCCTTGTGGTCAGTCCAAAAGAAGAATACATAATGATGCCTCTGAATCCAACAACCCCAATATCAGACCTTCAAATCAGACACGCAACCCCCCAAAGCAGAGACCTTGTCTTTAGATCAGCAAAGGTTCAGGAGATGGAGACACACCTGGTGGCCCATTGGTATGGACAGATCATCAGCACATGATGGTGAGTACTGTACTGTTCAATCACATTTTGTTTGTTCCCTTCTGATCTTCCAATTGCATCCTGTGATCTCTTATCTTTTGCTATTCAGATGATCAGATTCAATGGCTTGTCCCCACATTCCTCCTTTTGGTACTGGGAAGTGGGAAGGTAATTTTATTCAGTCCTTGTCAGAATTCATGATCTCTGATCTTCCACAAAATCAATCAAGATAATCTGTTCTCAATTGCATCGTTCAGATCGTTCTTTTTTCTAAGTCACTCCTTTGCTCTGTCTCTGTCTTTTTAACAAGATCTCTCTTGAACCAGAGCTTTACTAGCTTTTATGTTTTCTTGTTCCAATCTTGACTTTTATATCTGATGGTGTTTTGTTTTTGTTGTCACTGTTTTACTGTCAGTAGTCTTTCATGTTTTGATTGTGAGTGTTCTGAATGCAAGATATCTGACAAATACATTCTAGGTTTCTATTGGTCCAAGTCATGAGTTCTGAGTGATATGTATGAGAAATTAATAGATTAGAAGAACCCAAACTTGATTGAATTATTCATTCAATCAAAGTCTACATACACAAAGCTCATATACAAACTTTTCTTCAATCTTGAGATGAGACTTCTTTCAAGCTAAGTACGTTTTTCAATACATGACTTGTTGAAATCCTCAAAAGTCTACATACACTCAATACCAAACTCAAGAGGAAGAGAAACCTCAGAAGCAATTGCATGCTCATATTGATTTGTCCCTTCACTGACTTTGATCTCAATAATTGAATAGGTTGATTGATGAATTGATTCATAACTTGAATTAGATTGATGATGAGCCCAATGATTCAATTGATTCTCATTGAATTGATGAGTGAATTTCATTTGTCCATTCACTTCAAACACAAAGTCAATGTTCAAATCAAGACTCAAGAGACACAAGAATCATTGACTTGTTGTCTAGTCTTTTCACCTCAAAACACCTGATATGGATAATTTGATAAGCCTTGTGGAGTGTTTGAGTTAGCTGCCTTGGGTAAAGGCTGTTACAATGGAATTAACAAAGGTATTACAATGCAAAACTAATGAGTGGGGAAGGCACTGTGACAGGGAGTGAAGGAGAGAGTAAGTGTGATGAATGATTGTACAAAAAAGGATAGGATCATGGATATCAATGGAGATGATGTGGGGTCTGAGAGTGATGGAGACTCATGATTCTGTGGGCTACAGGATGATGAGACAAGATGACTTGAAGGGGTTAAGGTCAAGCAAAGCAAAAGTGCAATGGTGCCCTGGATGACTAGAGCAGAAGATCAGTCTGAGGCACTCTCAGAGCCAGCTGAGGCACCATCAGAGCAGTCTGAGATATGTTAAGACTGGTCTGGATGAGTGTCAGAGCCACTGATCTACATGACTGAGCACTCTGAGCGCTCTGGAGAGCCTCCAGACCACGCTGCAGAGGCTTCAGACCACTCTGAGTGATCTGGGAACTTTGACAAAGTTGATCAACTCGTTCAAGAATTTCTTGTGGCTTGAAAGTGATGAAACTGCTCCATTTTGATGGAGAGAGCCTCTAAAAATCAAAAAAAAATCACTCCATGGTGACTTGTAGTGTGATTGAGTATGGCTCCAGCCCATCTGGAAAGGTCTGGTGCAAAGAGTTGGCTTGTAAGCCAACAATAAAGTACAAGTTATGGTCCACTGTTAGGTTGCTTTGTACAGGCGCCACAGGTGCTGGGTTCAGCACATGTTATTCATCACACTGTCAACTCTTTCAGTGACAAAGTAAGTCCACACCCAGGATGAGTGTGTGGTCAAGGTGGTATCAGAAGCAATCTCAGAGATGGAATCAGAGGGAGCAAGCAATGAAGAGGAAGACATGATGGCACATAGATGGGATGAGTGGGTGACAGTTGTAGAGACAGAGGGCATGACCAAGGCAATGCAATACAGAGATATTTGAACTTTGATTTTCATGAGAACTGACAGTCTCATCATGTTAGGTTTGACGGCCCTGGGGCGCGTACCATCAGTTTTGAAAATATCTCAGGCAAAGTCGGCCGAGCAGGATCAGGACCAGGTCACAGCCCTACCTTTGACAAGGGACCTTGTTGAGTTTGCTAAACACCCTTTCAAGTTTCTCAAGATTCAATATATAATCTCAAATGATCTTCTGCTTTTTTGTTCTCTTGCAACCATTTTAACAAATATAACAAAAAAGTCAAACAAAAAAAGCCAAATAAGAATACCAAAAAAAACATCAAACCATAACATAATCAAAAAACCAAAATTGATAAAAAAAGTACCCTCTAAAAGCCTTCTTCAACTGTTTTTCTAAAAATTTAAAAATAAACGGGTGAAACATCTCCTACACCAAACCCAACACTACACGTTGGACACTTCCTTTGCCTAGTCTCAATTCTAGAATCCAAACATTTCCCACAAAACAAATGCATACATCTCGTAATCACATGTGATTTAAACCTCTGTTTGCATGAATTACACTTCAACATTTTCTATTATTCATCGAAAAAAAAAAGAAACATTGAGAATCCATCCTCAACTCGCTTAGATTTGAATCGCCAAAAGACTTACCGTTAAATCATCATTAAAACTCTTCAACTCTGAAATCTCCGCGTTCGCGTCTCCACCCATTCCAGTCGTCCCTCCATTCCTAGTCTTCATCTTACTCAATTCTCTTTCCAATCCAATCAAATTCTCTTCAGCTTTCCTTCTACAAGCAGCTTCTTCTTCAACTTGTATCGTTTTCTCTCTCAAAAGAATCATCACATCATTCATCTTAGTATCATGCAATGCAGTTCGATTTGACAAATCTTCATTCGCAATCGAAAGTTCTGAAATCCTTGTTTTATGTGAGCTCGAAACTTTCTGATGAATCGTAATCTCCTTTTCGGCTGAAGTCTATTAAAATAACCAAACGAGCTTGATTCAATGCGGGTCTGACAATCTAGCGAGAAAAAGTCAAGTTTGACTAACCAGTCGA
The DNA here is from genome assembly GCA_002157025.1 of Melampsora abietis-canadensis. Taxonomy (NCBI): domain Eukaryota; kingdom Fungi; phylum Basidiomycota; class Pucciniomycetes; order Pucciniales; family Melampsoraceae; genus Melampsora; species Melampsora abietis-canadensis. Next base: position 10,577 of record MWRH01009878.1, on the reverse strand, counting down.
CTGGAGATCGCCCTCAGTTCATCATTAAGTTTCGAGATGGTCAAGGTCTGCTTCTCTGCCATCTTTTCTAATACTGCGCTTTGTGTCTTCAAAGTTTCGTTTGCTCTCATCGCACTGAAGTATCGATTATCGGCTTTTGCTTTCTATGTCCGTCCGAGCAATTGACACGAAAATCTTCAGAAAAAGACCGTAAGGAATTGGGGACTATTCAACTAACCTCATGTACTGCCTTCAGGACTTTTTCGTCATGTTCAGCCAACTTGAATACTTTGTCACGATTTTGTTCATCCAAAGCAGCCCAAGCATTCGAAAGTCGATCCACTTCGTTATACAACATCGTAGCCGACTACATATCTTTCAAACGTCAATTTCTCATCTGATCCGCCTGATCATGTCAAGATCACACTTACAGATTCCTGAGCAGCAAGTTGGACTTTCAAGACTTTCTGAGCTTCGAGTGACGAATCTAAGCTTTCAAGTTCTTCCAATCGCTTTCGCATCAAAGCAACTTCAGCTCTAGCTTCCGCTTCTGATTGGATAAGTTTCACGGGGTCATCGATGCCTGACAAGTCTTGTGTGAATTTTTCAAGTTGAGACTTGAGATTTGCAATGACTTCTTCTGCTTTCCTACAATGATAATAACCAGAGAAGACACTATGAGTGCCAATTTGTATATATGATGCTGTGGATCGAATGTGATACGTACTTGAGTCGAGCCTGTAAACCTTTGGCTAATTCGATTTCTTCATTTGTTGCCAAGTAATCTACACTGTCCTTATCCCCAACATCGGCTGCAAGTCGCATCTTGAGCCTCCTTACTTCAGAAGCCAAAGCACTGATGCGATCTTGACGACTGTTGGCAAGTGTACGGATCTGTGCAACTTGTTTCATCTTCTCTGCGTCTCTAGACTTTAGCTCGTGCAATTCTGATCGGGCTTCTTCTCTGGTGGCTCGGATTCGTGTAACATCCGCATCTCGGCTTGATAGTTTCTTCTCCAAGTCTTCAATACGACTCGTCATCTCAGTCTGATGACAAATAAAAAAGAAGGCATAAATAGCGATTCAAAGGTCGATTGGCAAAGATATGTCGATTGACGGATGTAAAACTGACAGAAATCGCCGATCCAAACTCATTCTGACGTTCTCTCAACTCGTCAGCTTCCTTCTGTGCGGTTTCCAGCAAGGTTCGTGTGCGCTCGAGCTCAATCGTCGCGTGTGACATTTCGGTTTTGAGGTGTTTATAAGCTGGAGACTCGTGTACAACATCATCCGGGAGGTTGAGGATCTGAATAAAGTCAAATTCAGAGGATCAGCCTGGAGTGAAGCGATGGGTAGATGGAATGACGTGAATAGATATACCTTCCATTGTAGCATATCAATCTCATGGGCACGATTCAGTAGCTCTTCCTTGAGCATCTCCAATTCTCGCGTCCTGACATCCTCCAGCTCTTTGATGGTGTCAATATCCATAGGCTCGGTACCATTGGTGATGGGTGGCGGAGGATGTTCTGAAGTAGCAGATCTAGCTCCGTTTGAGTGACTATCGCCATTTGTCTTGCCTACTTCTTCAGATGATGGTACTGGTTGAGATACACTATGAGACGTAGAAGCACCCTGTCCCTGGGCATCTAGTTCACGAACAGTGCGACTACGTTCACGATCCAGTTTCTTCTCGGCACGTCGAGCAGCCTCTTCGGTGAGTTCGAGTTGGTCTTGAAGTTGTTTCAATTTGCTCTCAGCCAAACTCAATGCGGCTCGGCTGGTAGCAGACTCTTGAGTCAGTCTTCGACATCGAGAACGGACTTCCTCTAGATCAGGTGAGATGACAGAAGAAGAAGAAGAAGCTAAAGAGATAAGATGGACGATGAGATCCTTCGAAGCAGTGGAGCGCTGTTGGATGGCTCGATCGAGACTGGTGGGTGAGGAAGGAAGTGATGAGAGGATGGAGCCAGAGGATGAATCAAGAGCTGGATCGATATCCTTGAAGAGGATCCGGACATCTTCTACCAACTTGAGAAAGAGTATAAAGGGTTGATCAGGATGGGTGAGCGAATGAGTGTGTAAATGAACGGTAGATTGAGGTAGACAGAAATGCGTACCTGGTTCCAACACACATCCACAGCCGCCAATCTAGCTTCGGCGTCATTCTTTTGGTCTTCAGATTGTTCTAGTTTTGCTTGAGCACGTCTGAGATCGCGTTTGTATTCCTGTAGCTGTCGCCAAAGAGCTTCCTTACGAAAGTTCTAGGATGTCAAAGGGGAGGTGATAAGAGTAACAAAGAGTGATGAGAATAGAAAAGATAAACGAGAGGATGGAAGACAGGGATGAATGAGGTGATACAGTTTCGAAGAAGAGAAAGAAGAAGAGTTGTAGTAAGTGAGAGGTTAGGTTCGATCAAGAATGAAAGAGAGAGAGAGAGAGAGAGAGAGAGAGAGAGAGAGAGAGAGAGGTAAATGAGAGATTGAGAAGCAGAAAGGAAGATGATGAAGAAGTGGAGTGGTGACGAACGACTATAAGAGGATGTAATAATGACAAACCTCTAATCTTTGATCATCAGGAATCTGACCATTTTGAGTTGAAGTTTGAAGAGTTGAAGAATCGAGTTGATCGATCGATCGATCATGATGATTGTTGATAGAGATAGTTGGATCGGTCATTGAGCTTGAGGTCGGATTAGCCACTAACATTGGTTTCTTTCTTGAAGTAGGACCAGTTAAAGCTACTGAGCTATCGATCCTTCGTTTTCTTTGATCCTCCATCATTACTAGTTAAACTTGAATGAGTAACTCGAATCACATTCAATAGGATGAAGAAGCAAGTAAGAAAAAGATGATGATGAGATGAGAGAATGTAAGAGATGATAGGTTTTTTAATGATAAGATGATGGATTGATTGATTTGATTTGGCTTGATTGATTGATAAAATCTAATAATAATAATATTATTGATTGATTGATTGATTGAAAGAATTAGTTAGTTAGTTAGTTAGTTAGTTGGTTGGTTGGTTAGTGAGTGAGTAAGTAAGTAAGTAAGTAGGATGATGATGATGTATTAGTTAGTAGAATGAGAATGAGAATGAGAATGGTTGGTTTGAATTCTGTATCAACTCTGAACTCGCTCAATCAACCACAAATCCAAATTCAAACATCAGAATTAAGTCAAATCTTATGGAATTTAGTGTTATGTTATGTTATGTTATGTACCTCAGAATTACACATTGTACATACACACACTTGTATAAACTTAAAGAACCATATGTACAACATACATAGAATCCATGGAACACCCAATTCAACAACCATCTTCAACTCTTTGGCCTCAAACATCCTTCATCTTCTTCTCAGAAGCTCTGCAGTATGTATCTACCGTACCTTAACAGCAAGACTCAACCTCAAAATGATTTCGTACACAAGTTTACTCAAGCTCCATACGATACGCCCCATAAACCATATACATACCCACATACATACATACATACATACATATAGCCATATACGTATCACATGAATTGCTCTATCTAACTTCATCAAAACCTTCACTTCATTAAAAAACCCAAAGATGATATCAATCATAATTCACGTTTTTGAATGGGTGAATAAATCCCAATCATAATCATCTCATTCAAACCAAAATTCATTCATTCATGTTGACAATCTGAAGGGTTTGCTAAAGAAAAAATTCTGTAACAAACCTTTCAAGATCAAAACAAAGGTATCTTAAACAAATTCCCAAGATGAATGATGATCATTTTCTTTTTACGGTTCGATCAATTCAAAAGAAAACCTTCTATTTACCACACACACACACACACACACCAAACAAAAACCTCATAAAGAATCCAATCGAATCTTGAGTGGTTGATGATCCCTATCCGATTTCCCAAGAACCCACAAGGGTGTTCCGTTTGATTAGGTAGCTCTAACCAAAACAAATCTAATCAACAAATCATTCCATTTCTCCTGAACTTCTTCAATCAACACCTCCTTCCCCACATCCCTTCTTTCATCCCTCAATGGCAAATCCCTCAACACCCTCAAGATCACCTCTTTCTGAGTGTTCAAAACCGCCTCAAAATATTCAACCTGTTTCGCCGTACTTCCTTCTTCAAATCGATAATACACATCTAAATCATCTGTTTGGATCGCCCCGGCTTTCTTCCTTAATCTTTGGATCCGATTCATCATCTCTCGTGCAAAGCCTTCATACTCTAAACTCAAACTGATTTCACAATCTAATAAAACTACCACCTCTTCATCTGTGTTCGATTCGTATCGGTCCCCTAATCGGATGCCTTCTACATACCTTGACACAATCAATTCTTCTTCAATCACTTCGATCCCTCCGATCGTAATCTTCGAGGTCTTCATATATTCTTTCATCATCTCCGATGTCACAGATGGAAGACCTTTTTTCACAAGCGCTACTTCCTTCTTCAATCGTTTGCCTAGTTTCGTCCAATCTACTGCTGCTTTATATTTCACTCCACATAACTCTTCGTCTGAGCTATAAGTAATGAGGTGTAAGTTTAATTCGTCCTTAACGTAATTCTCTAACATCTTCACGTCTTCTAAATATTCAACTTCATTGTGAAAAATCACTAATTCTTTCAAAGGGGTCTACATCGAGCAGAAAAAAAACATCAAAATCAATCAACCGTATTCTTCTCGAAAAGCAAATCACCTCTTACCTTCAATGAAATCGTCTTTCTTTCTCTAATCGTCCTACCTAAGTTAATCACAGCTTGCATTCGTTTCATCCTTCTAACAATCACCGGATCAAAGAACTCATCTCGAACGGTAGGAAACGACAAGAAATGAATCGATCTTAAATCGTTGCCTTCTTTCTCTAATCCTTCAATCATCGGCGTTGGAAAGAATCTTCTTAATCCTTGATAAATATTTTCAGTTAAGAAGGGTGTGAATGATGACTTGAATACATCAAGATCCAAACACATTTTTAATCAGTTTGTTTCATCTGACTTTTGTGGGAGGGGATTCGAGATGTGAGATTCGAGAAACCGCTTACTAATGTTCTACAAAGTGTAAAGAGTGTCTCGAATAAGGTATTGAGTGCTACCACTGCATCTTCTACTCCATTTTCTCCTTTAAGTCTACGTCGATTGAATCGAATATACCAATTTGTCAATTCATCCACCAAATCCAACATCTGAGGTACAACAGTATACAATCTATAAGCTATGTACCCACCAAAGCAACCTACATCAATTCCCATTCAAGCTTCGAAAACTTTTAAGAAATACTTACCTTCCATTTCAGTTCGAACAGATTTGATTAAAGCCTGACATCGGGCCAAAACCCAACGATCCATCACGTTTTGAGAAAGTTTGGCTTGATGATCATACACAAAATCGATCTTGGACATCTTTTTGAGTAAAGAAACTTGACCTAGGAAGAATCGATATGAATTCAACCAAGGTAACATGACTCTTCCTACTACTTCCTTTACCCCTGCTTCTCTGAACCGTAGATTCTCGCCTCGAACTACTGGTGAATTGATTAAGAACAGTCTGTGAAAGCAAAGATCTTTTAGTGTCTTTTGATGGGTTTTTGAGGGTTGATTCAGAAGGGTTTACCTTAGCGGATCGGCACCGTGTTGGTTTATGATCAAATCTGGGTTCGGATAATTCTTTAAACTTTTACTCATTTTCTTTCCATCCCTGCCAAAACGCCAAACACATGAATACCAGCTCTGTTGTACCAAAAAAAAGCAAAGATACTCAACTCAGCCAATACAAGTCCACAAACTACCAAGTTCTGCCAAGGAGCTTTTTGAAAAAGATGAGTAGATAGAACCAAGAGTGTATAGAACCTAAATCCCAAAACAATACAATTTTTATCAGAGATCATATAAGTTTTTGTATGAGAGTCTTTGTTGACTTACCAACCACGAGTTTGGTCCATACCCTCAGCAATAAATTGAGCAGGGAAAGCCGATTCAAAAGTTTCTTTATTCTCAAATGGATAATGAACTTGAGCATAAGGCATACTAAAAAACACAAGAACAGATCATTCAAAAAACTTTGATTTCAAAATCTCGAATTCAGAAATCGATTGGACAGGAGATTCAACGTACCTTCCAGATTCGAACCAACAATCAAAGACTTCATCAACCCGTTTCAAGAACCCTTTACCTTTCTTCGAAGGAATCAAGATCTTATCAATCGTCTCTCGATGTAAATCTTTCAACCTTCCACAACCTGTTAATTGATCTAATTCTTCAATCGATCCAACACAGATTTGCTAAAATCATACCAAATCAATCCGAGCCGAAGCAAAAATGATAAGCAAGTTGATCTTAGATGAAGAGTAGTTTGAAAAAACTTACTTCTTCATAGTCATCACTAACCCAGATTGGTAAGGGAGTACCCCAATACCTATTTCGGGAAATATTCCAATCTCTTGCATTTGCTAACCAACTTTGAAACCGATTTTCACCAACTGATGCTGGAACCCTTTAGTTTGAAATTCAACCCCATCATAAGCTTTTTGGCAGACGTTTGATCTGATTGGATGAAACTTACCATCTAGTTTTCTTATTGTTTTCGACTAATTGGTCGACTATTGGTTGAACTCTTACAAACCATGCTGGAATGGCTCGGTAAATTAATGGGGTTCCTGATCTGACAAAAATGAAGATAAGAGATTTGTTCTTTAGATTGGATTCTGTAGGTTAAGATTGATGAGAGCTTACTTACCTCCAACAAAATGGATAAGAATGCTTGATTTGACTTTGAACAATCACTCTTCCTTTGTTTTTAAGGTATTTAGTGATATGAGGATCAGCTTCCTAGATCGAAAACCCAAAGCCAGATAAAAACAAAAGGGATTAGTGAGATCAGATGGATGAATGATGCAAAGGAACAGAATTCACTTTAACATGTTGACCTTCGAATTCGGGTACTTCATTTGTGAATCGTCCACTATCATCTAATGGACAAGGAGGAATCGAATCCACCGGTACCACTCCATGACGTTTACAAACTTCGTGATCTTCTGCACCGAAAGCTGGAGCTTGATGAACGATACCCGTACCAGAATCAGATGTAACATAGGTATCTGTGACGACTCTGAAACCGGTTTGTTGATAAGCTTGATAAAAGTAAGGAAACAATGGTTCGTATTTCCATCCTTCTAATTCAGAACCTAGATAAGTTTGGAGTTTTTTGTATTTAGCTTTCTTAGGATCTTTGTATAATGTGGTTAATAATTTGTCACAGATGATGAAGTTCTTTTGATGAGTTTCGTCATAGATTTTGATGTAGTTTAGCTTGGGATGAACACAGAGTGCCAAGTTTGATGGTAAGGTCCAAGGGGTAGTAGTCCAAGCTAATAAACATGTATTCGGATCATCCACTAATGGAAATGAAACCGTGACAGCTGGATCATTCACATCCCGATAATCACTTCCGGCTTCAAAGTTCGAGAGAGGGGTAGTACAAGAAGTCGAATAAGGCATCACCCTACTCGCTCTATAAACTTGTCCTTTCATCCAGAGTTGTTTAAACACCCACCAAATACTTTCCATGAAATCTACATTCAACGTCTTATAATCATTATCAAAATCAATCCATCTTCCCATTCTTTCAATCGTCGATCTCCATTCTGATGAATATCTCATCACTATCGATCTACATTCTGCATTATATGCTTCGATTCCAATTCGCATTACATCATCTTTGGATTTGATTTGAAGCTTTTTATCAATCTCATGTTCGACGGGTAATCCATGACAATCCCAACCGAATCGACGTTCAACATAATGTCCATCAGCATGCGCAAATCGAGTGACGATATCCTATCAAGAGAGAACCAAAAAAAGAAATCGTTAGATGGACCGAGATTCGAGTGGAAAAGTTTGAAGAATCGGATTACACTCAACCTTAACAGTACCCATTAAAAGATGACCATAATGAGGTAAACCAGTGGCAAAAGGAGGACCATCATAAAAGTTCCATCTAGTACGTTGACCTGATTCTAATTCAAGTTTTGATTGAGCTAATGAAGTTTTAAATGCATCGATCGATTTCCAATATTCTAGTACTATTTCTTCTTCTAATGGAAAACTGAATGGTGCGTTTGGATCATGGATTGGGAATGATGTGATGTTTGATGTATTTTCAGTCATCTTGGTTTCTTCTTTCCTCGTGAGGTGCTATCGATGGTTTTGTTTTGGTTTTTTGTGACTTCCGGTCTCAGTGGGATTGTGGAATGTGTGAATGGAGATGTCAGATGAGGTGACATGTAGACTACAGAGCACTTGTGAAAGATGATACGTAGTGTGTTACATATGTAAAAAGTTGAAACCACATTTTAACCGATTTTAATATTTCTGTTCGAATTCAAATCCAATCCATTCAACCTCAAGCTGCTTCCTCAATTTCTATCAATTCAATCCAACTATCTACTTTCAGCTCACCTCACCATGTCTTACGGAGCGGTCTTGTAAGCATACCCTTTCCCACCATCATCCCCAGTTTGCTCATCAGCTGACTCTAACACCACATTCTTTTTGATGATCACGAAAACAGTTCAGCAGTGGTGAAACCAGGAAACGGTCTTCTTTACGACTGTGAAGAATTAACTCATGTAACCAATATAGCATTAGTAGTGAAAAACGCCCAAGTTTTATCAAAACCATTCTTAACAGTTTTGAAACTTCAGTATGAAGGACCAAAGATCGAAGGTGAATTAGATGTGGAAGCTGAGAAGAAAGCTTTGGAAGACGAATTGAAGAAACAAAACCAAAAGAAAGATAAAAAGAAATCGGCTACGAAGGAGGAGGATGATGATGATGATGATGATGACGATTTTAGTGACTATGAGGTTGAGGCTAAGGAAGTGGTTGTGGCTTCTTTTACTCAAAACGTACGCTTGATTTGACTTTTATCCTTTTTTTGTCAGCCGACATTAATTGGTTCATCTTTTTCTCGTCGATAGCATTTACAATTGTCTACCAACATTCATCTTCATCCTGGAGAACAATATCGATTTGTTTTGAGCGGTTCGGATGCCGAGGTTCATCTTTTGGGATCTTACGTTCACTCTGATGATGCCGATCTATCGCCTTATGACTCAGACGAGGACAGCGATGAAGACTCTGATATGAGTTCGTGCTCTTTATTCCACTCATCTCTCTGCCGTCTCTGTCCTCATCAATTCTCTCTTCCATATTTCATCAGATGACTTTGATCTCGATCACCTCGAGGACGACTCTGATGATGAGATCGCATCAGAAGGTCGGATTGAAGAAATCGAAGACGAACCGAAACCCACCCAGAAGGCTGACAAACCAGCATCTAAGAAACGAGCGATTGAAGATACCGAGAATGCAGATATCTCAATGGGAGATATCTCAATGGGTGGATCTGAGATCGATACTTCAAACTTATCAAAAAACCAAAAGAAGAAATTAGCCAAAAAATTAAAAGCAGCTGATGGATCCAGTGTTCCTTCTAAGACTGAGAATACACCACAAAAAGAAAAAAACGAAAAGAAACCGGCGAATGAATCGGCTAAGAAATCGTCGGAAGCTGGGTCTGCTAAGAAAGCTGCTAAACCTGAATCGGCTAAAGTGGTGACAACTTCTTCGGGTTTGAAAATCATTGATGCTAAGGTTGGTGAAGGCGCTGAGGCTAAGGCTAATCAGACGGTCTCTATGAGATATATTGGTAAATTGGATAATGGTAAAGTGTTTGATTCGAACACGAGAGGTGATCCGTTTAGATTTAAGCTTGGGAAGGGTGAGGTTATCAAGGGTTGGGATGAAGGCATCAAGGGTATGAAGATTGGTGGTGAAAGGAAACTGATCATTCCTTCTGGTCTTGGTAAGTTTTCTTTTTCTCCGTTTGTCTTGAAATTAGATTTGACTCGAGTGTTAATGCTTCATCTTTGGGTTTGGTTTCTTAGCTTATGGTAAACGAGGATCGCCACCTGAGATCCCGGCTAATGCTACCTTGACTTTCGAGGTTAAACTCTTGAGCATCAAATAAGATGATTTGATTTGTTGTTCTTTTTCTTTGTCATGGATTCGTGAACAAAACTTACACTATATCAATACTAGATCTTCAAAGTGAAAAACATTGTCCTTCTTTCTTGGATTTGATTTAGGTTTTTCTTGAATTGATTCGATCGAGTTTGAAAGACAGTGGGCAAATAAGTCGAAGGTTGAATTTTCTGTGAGAGTTGAGTTCAAGGTAGGATATGTGTTTGAAAACCATTGGTTTGTCAAATTACAACGTGTGTTCCAAGTTCAAAACCCATGCTAGTGCCAGAATTCTGAACCATGAAGCTGTAGTATGGATGGTCTGGTGTCAGACAGTAGACCTTCTCTGGCGGTGGGGATATTTGTTTGGTACCTGTGGTAAGATGAGATGTGCTTGTTGCTGATTTAATGTGGAGGAATTTCCATGATTCCACTTTTCAATTTGGCACAAGACATCTTTTCGCGTGCATTTCTTGAAGTGCCCCCTTGTAAACTTCAAGGCTATCACGCACTATCACCGTGTCCGCCGTATCCTTGTAGCCCGTCGAAGTGCACATACCAAGGGCTTTTGATAGA
>MWRH01009876.1:0-10656 GCA_002157025.1 Melampsora abietis-canadensis | reverse complement strand
GCCCTCGTTTCAATCATTCGGAAGGCATTCAATTCGTTCGAGACTCTACATACATAAGCCAATACATGTAAGATGCGAGAGTGATGCTGTGATGCTGTGATGCTGTGGTGCAAATGCACAGCAAAATCTTTGTCAGTGCTACCACATCAATTCGAACGAAATTCGATATTAGATCATATTTATCATATCGAATTGGCTTAGAAGAACGGATTCTGAAATCATTGAAGAAGTTTGAGTTTGATATCTGATGAAGATTAAAGTTGGATCTCACCGGCTGTGAATGATTTGGAACTATTGATAAACTGCTCTTTACCTATTTCCCCAACCAATCAACTGATTATAAATATCGTACTTCAACGGCTAGACTGATCGAAGCCAAGCTGACCCCTACCTTGACCATTTGAACACTTGCATCGATTTCCAAAAATATCAAAGCCTTTCAAACTTTCCTACAATCATATTCTGCTATAAATTTAGGTTCAAGTTCGTTACCCTCTTTAGCACTAATCCGTCAGGTCGATAGCTGAGGCTGATGTGATGTTTGAATTTCCAGCTTTCTCAATGTCCACGCCTACTAGACCCCCTAGCCGCTATGCTGCTGAACCGAGACCAGGGGAAGCCCTTCTGCAAAGTGCAGGGTATACTCATCTGTTACTCGTTGGCCAAGCAAAAGACTTGCCAACGCTGAGTGCTTCCCCTGTTTGGCGTAAAGCCTCTCAATTGCAAGAGGTGGGTTCTTTTAGTATTTCTCCACGTTGATGCGTGTTCGCTTTTTGATGTCTCCTCCGTTTTAGACCATCGAAAGCGTCTCACATTACCTCTTCTCCAGAGGTAGCTCAAACAGCGGTCTTAACAATGAAGACGAAGTTGCGCTCACTGACAGTAAAACTCCGACTTCGCTCGGATTCCTCGGTGTCCAACAAGTTTTATCTGGTAGAATTCCTGAAAATCTTTCGATGATAAAAAACATTTTGTCTAGTGTAGGAAAACCTCTAGATGACAGAAAGATGCAACTAGAGGATGTTGTGGGTTGGTTAGCAACGTCTGGTAGAAAAAACCAACATGCACCCAACAAGATCGTGAATGACGTTCAAGGTCAATTCATAAATATACTCTGGAATGTCAGTTCTTTTATGTCTCTCTATAACCTTAGTTCTCTGTGCACGGTCAGAGTGTTGATGGTCTCCCTTCTTTTTTTGGCTTAAAGGACCTCTCGCATCCTTCAAGTGTGGATCTTAATCCCAAACATCGCTTTAGAACGCCAGATGGTCGGAACAACAATATCATCGGTTCTCCATTTCTTGGTGCTGCCAATCAACCCTATGCTAGATCTGTCAAGGCGCTCCATCCTCGCGCACCTTACATAGCTGAACCGGAAGATATGTTTGATTCTATCTTGCGTCGCCCGGAGGGTTTCGAAGGCTTTGTTCCTCATCCTGCTGGGATTTCAAGTCTCTTGTTTGGCTTTGCCAACATCATCATCCATGATATTTGTGAGATTCCTCTACTTCGCTTCATTTCCATGATTGGTGAGAAACTGATTTTGGAATTCTCACTTGAATCATAGTCTGGACCAACAATGGTCCAGAAGTGAAAGGTCCAGAATCCGATACCCATTCGGGACAATACAGCGATAGCACAAACGGATCCTCGCGTCACAGCCAATGGCAAAATTTAACATCCTCTTATCTTTCTTTGGATCCATTATACGGAGTCGGACAAGAGGAGCAAGACAAGATCCGTAATAAAGAAGACCTCGGCCGCGGCTTGTTGTATAATGACACTTTTGCATCCAGTAGATTACTTATGATGCCCCCAGCATCTTGTGCCCTTCTTGTAATCTTTTCCAGAAACCGTAAGCAAGAGTCTGTGAATCTGTTTAATGAGTTTCGAAAGCGCTTCACTGAGATATATTCACATTCAATGGATCAGATAATCGAATTGCTAAAAAGCTTCTAGAGATCAATGAACGTGGAAGCTGGACAGCCGATCTGGAGAAACTCAGTCCCGAGCAATTGCAGCAGCAAGACGATGAGATTTTTGGCACCGCCAGATTGATCAACTGTGGTTATTACGTAGAGATGATTCTCCATGATTATCTGAGTGTAAGTAGATCAAAGAATCAATAGAATGTGCCCTCGCTGGTTTTCTCGAGTGGGCTGAAAAGACCGAGTTTCTGATGTACTCTGCTGTGATTTTTAGGCTATTTTGAACACTACACAAGCCGATAGTGATTGGGCGCTTGATCCTAGACCTCCGATCAAAAGCATTCTTGGTAGTACCCCTAAGGCTACTGGAAACTCTGTCGCAGTTGAATTCAATTCTATTTGTAAGCTTTCCCTACATCTTATTTCCAAATCATTTCACTATACCTAACAATCATTTATTTGAACTCGGGACCGACGTGATAGATCGCTGGCACGCCCCAATGTCGTGGTCCCAAAGTGTCAGTTGGGTGGTCTGATGGCTACTCATGTATGTGAAGATGCTGACTGATATACATATATTCTCCTCAGAAATGGATCGAGGATATGTTTGAGCGGGCCCTTCCTAGTAAAAGTAAGGTCTAGCTACACATATCTCCTCCTAAATCGACTGTTTCTGAATTTGGTCCCTTTCTTGTAGAATGGGAAGATGTGAATCATGAAACCATCCAAAAATCAGCCGCCCTGTTGAAGAAAGAGCTCAACGCTGAGGACGGGGTAGAGCCCAGATACTGGAAGGCTAGTTGACTTTTTTGATACTGTCCCTACTATGTCTGACTCTTCACAAACTGATTTATCACCCCCTGATCACTGATCGACCCTGATAATGCGCAGTTATCCAAATACGAAGTCAACGTGCCTCGAAATGGCCAACCAGAGCTGACGTCTGCAGGAGTTTACGAAAGGGACTCTGAGACAGGTGAATTCCGTGATGAGGACATTGCAAAGATTTTGAAAGACTCTACATACGAAGTTGCTGGTACTTTCGGAGCACGTCATATACCTGCAGCCATGAGATGGATTGAATGTCAAGGAATGCGGACTTCCAGGTACGTCAGGGTATTGTGAAGATCAAAACCTGGCCGTTTACCAGAGTCTCATTGTTTCTCTTTTGGTTTTTGGGAACTGGAACAACAGAGATGTATGGAAAACCTGCACCCTGAACGAATTTAGAGCTTTTCTAGGTTTGAAAGAATTTGAAACATTTGAGGAATGGAATTCCGATCCTTCCGTGGTAAGTTTTAAGTCAGCCTTGCAAATTCCTCGAATCACACGCTAGAATAGTTGATCTGACTCTAGATACTATGTTGATTCTATTAGGCTTCTGCCATGCAGGACCTCGTTGGTCATCCTGCGAACATTCCGTTACATGTTGGTTTGCATGGTGAGGAAGCTAAAAAGCCAAGATTGGGAGCAGGATTGTGCCCAAATTACACAAACAGTCGGGCTATCTTGAGTGACGCAGGTTGGCTGGTTTCCCAAGCTCTCAGGTTATGAAAGATCACCGATCACTTCCTAATCTCTCTGCTACTTCCATAGTTTCGCTGGTCAGAGGAGACCGGTTTTATACCGTGAGTGTTTCTAAGCGGCTTTATGCGGGGCTTTGAATTAGTTTGATCCCATAGAGTCACTGACAAGGCACATTCCTCAGGATTCCGCGACTGCAGACACCATGACCGATTGGGGTCTTCAAGACTGTCAACCGGACGTTCAAGAAGGAGCCTACGGGGGGATGTTGCAAAGAATGATACGCAACAACTTGTAAGTCTCTACTCTAGTGTCTTTAGTTTAGTAGCAATCATTTCAGCTTATTTTTTCCCACTCACAGGCCAGATCAATATGTCTTCAACGACGTTGCCCTGCTATGTACGTCCAAAGTCGGATCCTGAGGCTGTTTTTTAATTCCTAAGTATTTTTTTGCACCATACAGTCCCTTTCAAAACCCCCCAAAGTTCCTACTCGATTTTGGAGAAAATAGGCCCTCAAAAGGCCCTTCAATATTCGCTCCAACCCACTCCTACTCCACATTTATCACTAGGTTACAAACACATGCAATCGGGTGGGAAAACAATTGTCTATGAGATTTCTGGTATGTTCACTTCTTGTGAGAAAATTCGTCAGGATTCTGAGCGGTTTAACTTGTATCAGACACTCCGAAAGTCGAAGTGGAAAGAATGAGCTTGCTTTTCGGATTGGTTAGTTTTCTAAATCGATTTATCCTTGAAAGTGGCTTTTTCTGATCAATCTGGGGATATTATAGCCGAAAATGAATTCAAACATCAAGCTTGTTTATCAGGCAGTTGAGATGGTGATGTCCAAGCAAAACCCTGAGCAGTACAAGCTGTTCATTCAAACTCGCATCCAACAATGTTCGGCGAGACGAAGCCCAGTGTCTACCGACGAGACTGTCGATATCACGCGAGATGTGACTAACCCATTGATTTGCGGATGGTGAGCTTGAAGCTTCAGCAGAAGAATCAAGATGTGAGATGTGACACTAACAATCCTCTATCACCAAGGCTTTCTCATATATTTGGACTTGTGGAAACTGGAATTCACTCGCAGCAGCTTCTTCTCTGCGCATTAAGCGACCTGTAAGTATTCTAAAACGCGAGTAGAACAATGTGTCGAGTATCATCTGACAGTTTTTCCCTTTCAGCTATTGCTATCTCAACGCACATGACCAAATCTCCTTCAAATCAAGAGCTTCTGCCCGTGTGGCCGCTTCGGGTTTCGCTTGGCAAATCCGACAACATATTGAGGCATCTTCTCCTCCCAACGTAAGAAGAGAATTTGGAATCTTTTCTGCTTAGGATACCTCTGATCATGCGTTTACTCATTTTCAGTCGATCGGAAAATTGATCAGAAGAGGAGTGTCTACCCTCACCATAGGTGCACTAGATGTCCTCGAAGATTCCATCAAGACCATCTCAGGCCAAAGACCGGATATCAAGCATAGTTCTCCTGACACCAAGATCTTCTATGACACCTTGAGAGTAGAGAATGATGCTCAAAGGATTCCACTTTCTACTGACGAACTCACCGCTGATTGCTTGCGAGCCGTCTCCACCTTGGCCTATACCATTGTCAACGGTACAGCACATGCGTTAGACTATTTGATGCCCGCTGCAACGACCCAAGCAGATGAAATTCCTAAACTTCGACAAAGTTTACACGACTTGGTCTACAACCCCCGCTTTGACCGATCAAACATGCATGAAGCTCATCTCAAGCATGGGTTGGAGGGCGTGCGGTTGGCCCATTGGAATCCTTACCTGTGTGCTGTATCGTTTGGTATTAAACTTGAAAACAGGGCCTATCCTGTAAGCATGGCTCAGTTTTGTTCTTTTCGCATAGAATGAAATACTGACACAAAGATGCCTCAGCGTCCGATCGGCATCATTGACCGTGAATTCCGACTCGACCGAAACACTGCAGACTATCTGCGATTGTTGGATGGTACGCTCGCTCTTTTGATCGATGTTGTTACAAGGCTGACTCCAAATATTCCGCTTTCTTTCTCGCCGCATCGGGCTATAGTCGAGGGTTATTGCCTACCTATGTTTGAAATTATTTTACCCGTCATCATCAATCAGGTTTTCTCTCTCAACAAGGTTCAACGTGCACCAGGTTTACAGGGTATGTTAGAGAAGATCATGATCACGGGCTCTTCGTCTTCTATACCTACCATGCACATCAGATACGATGGGATCAAAACCTCGAGGGCTATAAACAACTCCCGAGCAAGAAGAATGAATGGTTATGCGTGATGCTAGTTTTCCTTTTGATGTTTTTACTAACTTTGATATGACCTGACTCGAGGATGCTTTCCAATTAGTCTGTCTATGTTCTTTCTGAAGGTCATGTCTAGTTCATCTAAAAAGTTATTTATCGATTTTAACTCATTCTGCCAACAGATTCTTTGTTACAACTTATTAGCACATATATTACTCTTATATAGATTGACTAGCAATCGTCTAATCATCCAGATATCTGACATTCTCGTATGTGCAACAATATGTACATTGACTCTGAGTGCGACAAACATTGACTGAATTTGATGAATTATTCGTCACAAATCCTTGGTTTGATGTGAGAGACTTTTTGTTGAGGATTTGGGTGTTGTAATGCAGCGAAAATTCCTGCTAGCGATTCACATACTCCTGACCTCGAAGCATGCTACTTGATATACAATCTTAAGAGACAAACTTGAGTGTTTTGGGTCAACTTAAGGACCTACAAAAAGGCGGGCCAAATCAAGCGGGGTAGCAACTTGCCAGACGTTCTGTTTACTTGATTACTCAAAAAAATTTCTCATACTTAGGTAGAACCGTGTCTACAACACGAGGAGATTTCGTGCCCAAGAATGGTCAGAGGGGTCCTAGAAACGGTCGGGTCAGAAAATTGGCCGATAATTGCCTGAAAGCTGCTTGTAAAAGGGCTGAGAACGGTCTTTAAAAACAGCAACACGCCGCCCATGGCCGGCCCCAAAGCCATCTACAAAAGGCCTGAAGATGGTCTTTTAAAAATTTTGATGGTCATGATGTACATTTCAGTGGACAATGGTGTAGTTCATGACATTGGAGTTTGGTGCATATTTCCAGGTAAGTTTGTAACAACATACATGTCCTCTTTCACAAAAAAATTTGCCAAAAGAAATTTGAATAAAAATCCAAGATCTGATGACCCGCAATGTGCAAGAACTTGGAAATAAACATGGGAGACATTCTGTGGGTGTGAAGGTATGGACATGTAATGTGTAGATCATAACTCAGCTCCACAGTTCTCAGTGATCAAGAAATCAATTGAATTTTGTTAAATTTGATCAAATCAAGATGGTCATAATGGGGAATTTGATTCTTCAAGCAAAAAAAAATGCATACTTGAACCATTTTCATGTTTTTGAAAACTGTCACTTTTATTGAAGTCAAATATTTGTCAAAAAAAAATTGTTCCAAAACCTTGCCTGCAACCATGATCAGAAAACCAATTCCTCACAATCTCAAAGTGAATGCCACCCAAAAGTCTTTTTGAACTTTGACTACATGTTCTCCTACTGGTGATTGAAGATGATTGGATTCTTCCACATGCTCATAAAACAGGCTCTGAATCTAATTCAACAAAAAAAACTTGTTTTGACAAAAGCATGTTGAAACTGGACAGACTGTTAGCCTACTAATATCTGTTTGGCTAGTAGATTCAAAGAAACTGTTTGTACAAGACTAATAAACGTTTACCAGACTTGGGCAATTGCTATTCACAAGTTTGAAATTGAGCAGGTAAAAACTAGGATGTAGGAGCTTTGCCTGGAGTGAACAAGAGTTTTCCAACATCAAGAGTGACTGTGTTCACCCCTGAGTATAAAAAGTGCACAACACAAACCCTCACACATCACACTTGGGTTTCAAGAATGAACCCCTGAAAGTATGAACCCAGACTGGGAATACTTTCTCAGCCAAATCAAATAATTAAACAAACCAGTCAGAGTTAATTTTAACCCTAACCAATTTAGCCATATCAACTATGTAACATAAAAGACACCTAGTCAGGGATCAGATAGAAACCTTACTAGGTATTCAGACCCTGAACAGCTCAAACTGTGGTAACCAAGACTTAGAAACAAAAAAGTATGAGGTAATCAAATCATTGCCTTGGCTGGATTTCATGACTATAAAGACAATTGAATCTTGTGCTTGATATGAAGAGATTCATCCTATAGCCCAACCACATCCCTTACATTTACAATTGTAGCTACTACTTTAAACATATTCTGGACACTCACCAAAGACTTGTAACTTACAATATTTTCAAATTTGTTGAACCTAACTGCTCTATTTGACCTTAAACATGTCCTAAAGCTGTCATTGCATAGACCTTCCTTCTTAAATCATTCAAGTTGTTGTCAAAATAAGACAAACTGTCTTAAAAGCCTCTTACAATGTACTTCATTATCAAAGATGATCCTGAAACCTCATATTGATAACTCATTACACCACAAAAAACATGATTGTTCTGGGCAGGACAAATGAATAATGATATACAAAAACAATGTGCAGTCAGGAACAGGGGAAAAAAGGAAAAAAAACATTTTTTTTCCTGGTGTTGAGAGCTTCAATCTGAGTGTTTTTTTTGTATCTTTAGAGTATCTATTATTGAATGTATATAACAATAAATCCCATGATCATCATATGTACACCTGTAACAGATGCTTAAATTTGGCTCCTCATTTCAAATGAAACACGATTTGAATTGTCCTTTGTTCGATCATGCCCACAAATGTGGGAAGTTGATGTGCTACCTGTATCAGCAGGAAAGATTTCAAGGTTTGTGGAATATTGTGTCTTGAAGATAGGTTTCATGCTGCTTATATAAGGCCTCTCTACCTTGGAGAGAAGCTGATTCTTAAACCAATTCCCTTCAAGAGTGCAAGGTGATTTCCTCACTCATGACTTCTGGGGACTTGGATATTCTTGTCATAATCATTAAATAGGCTGACAAAAACCATTCCCAATCCAATTAGAATGGTCCCAATTTGAATCCATCATCTAGCTTCCAAGTGTCTTAGCTTCTGTCATACCACTGTGGGTGCAAATTCATCCATCTGAAGTAACCACTGAAGAACAAGTCTTTTCACTTGCCACTAGGGATCACATATTTTAACCTCAGGTTGCATCAGTTTTCTTATACACCATGTCAATATTCTTGTAGCAGGTTGATGTGCACACATGGAGAGTTTTAAAATCAATATGAAAGTCTTTTGGTTGGATCTAGAGTTAGATTGTTATTGAGTGCCCTTTGTGAACAACACTTTAGTCATAGGATTTGTAGAATACTTTGTCATTAGCTGGGGTCACCTGACTGTCAACATCCCAGTTGACAAGGGGAAGCTGTGCCTGTTGTACATAACCTCTTTGATGGGTCTTTTGAGTGTCTAAGAAAAGTGTTTTGTGTGTGCACATCAATGTGCTGCTAGGATACAAACACAGTGATAAACATCTACATTAATTCTGTACTGTGAAACTCTCTGTCAGTGCTTTCAGCTATCCCATATTGGTCAAAAAAAGTTCAACTCTTGATTTTATTAAAAATGTATGTGTTCATCATTTTTCCCTTTCATCCAAAAGCCTGCAATCTCCTACCCTCTTTTTCTTTCTCTCAAACTGTTACCAAGAAGGCTTCATTTCTTTTTTCAAATTCCCTTTTATTTGTATCTGGTTATCAGATGTTTACTGTGATGATTGGGCTGGAACATCTGTCTGCATGGCTCTAGCCTGTGACAATGATGAAAAATATACACAGATACTGCTATATATTTCTATCAGTTGGTATCAACACAGTGCCCATTAGATGCAACCTTGACGTTGAGGTCACATCTGTTGTGTAGTTTCTCTCACAAATACAAGTTGTTTGTAACACAAGTCTCTGTGAAGCACAAACAAAGGAAATGTCTTGGTCAGAGCTGAACAATACTAGCCTAATCCCAGCTCAAAGTTGTTCAGCTCACAAGCAAAAACCACCACACCAAGATTAACAGGTCATCATCTGAACTTATTGTCTGTCAAACAACCAAAAGCCACACCCCTATGAATTTATGAGATTTGGCCAAGGTGCTTGGACATCCAAAACCAAAGTTCTGTTAAGGACACAGTTGGGTCAAAATTCAATCTTCTGGTTGTTCCTCTCTTACTTGATTCACTGCCCCATGATATCATCAACTCTCTGGATCCAATATGAATTGTAACTTGCAAAAGATCTTGACCATCATCTGCTACTGCTGCAAATGTATGTCTGTAGCCATATCAATGAAAACTCATAGAAGCCATTGAAGCAGTATTTCATTCCAGCTCTCATCAATCCACAAACATGAATTTCAACCCCTCCAAAATGAACTTGATCATCAAAACAACTACCTTTAAGTTGTATCAGGAGTATTATCTCCTGGAGTCATACCTCAGAAGGTTAAACTTACACTGAAAGTTGAAATGCATGATGTTGAGATCCAAAATCATCAGGTGAGTCATGTAAAACCTGGTCAGAAATTGCCAATATAGCAGCAGAAGTTCAAGCTTGATACAACTTGTACAGGGAAAAAACATAGAGCAATGTGTCTAAAGCCCCACAAGCCCCATACAGTGACTGTTTGGGAAGTTCACATGCTTGATGGATAGAGCTCTTAGCAAAGACATCTGATTACTTAACATTGATCATAGTCTCTGCTTTTAAGTCTTGATCACACTGATGCTTGAAGCTGATAATTTAAGTTGAACAAATAACAGTGGGATTTTGAGGCTTGAGGTTGGACTAAAGACATCTGTTTAGATGTCAGCAAGTCTTGATCCAAAGGAAAGGCTGAGCCTTTCTGCTCAGTTGACTGTGCAGAACACATAGATCACATGGAAACCATTCAATTGCAAGCAAATTTTCAGAACTCATTGTGACCTTGATGTTGCACTGCAAGGATGCTTTCATGGCTTTTTAGATTGGGTGCTTCATGGACTATGGACAAGCAATGTAGATTCTGACTTGTATTTTCTGGTGACCACAGATAACTGCTTTGAATTGAACATCAATCCCTGGCTTGCTCCTTTCCCTTCTGGTTCTCAATTTGCCTGTTGGTTAATGATCCACATTCAATCTATTTTTCCCACTTGTAATGACATTTTCTGTGTAT
>MWRH01009815.1:0-11188 GCA_002157025.1 Melampsora abietis-canadensis | reverse complement strand
AACCTTTGAACAAATCTTATGATAAGATTGATAAAGGATACAGTCAGATCATGAAAAGCTTTATTACCTGAATCCAAACAAAACAAAAATCTTAGTATAAGAATAAAGGAAGAAAACCTTTGAAGAAATCTTATAATAAGATTGATAAAGATACAATCAGATGAAGAAAAAGAGAAATCAGACTGTAACACGATTCAGGTTATAAAGGATAAATGTAATGAAAAAATGAAATGATGTCATATAATGAAATGGTGTCATGTTACGCATTTACAATGTGTGAAATAGAGAAAAGAAAGAAACTTGTGTAACAAGAGGTTTTGAGTAAATGTATGACTTTCAACGCATGTAATAACAGATTTAAATAAATCCAACAGAGTGTGTACTAGTGTAACATAAAAAGCCCAAACATACTATTTTTCCTCAGTGATTCATTTCAATGCTTGAAGAGTGATTAGAAAGTATCCAGATGAAGCAAATATATTCACTGTACCTCACAAAGTGTTTGAACAGGAAAATGATGTCTGATGAGCAGACTTACTCACTCAAACTGGACATGAAATCCTTTTGACTTTCAAGATGCTCTTCTGCTGAGCCGCATACAAGTGAGCTGAACCACAGAGCTTAAGATCTCTCTGTGGGTCTCTCTAAGACAAGTAGACTTTGGATTTGGATACCACATGGAGATGATGGAACACACAGGCATAGTATTAAGCAAACGGTCAAACTTAACAAAGCTCCACGCGTGCCTCACAAGCCATCCAGAGAAGCACTCAGGGCTCATGACAGACTTTTGGCTTGAAAAAGTATGATGTTTTTTTCTGAAACTTTTTTGTTTTGCCACCTGTGGTTTGGAGGGCTTTACCCTTTAGATAGAAATATACATCAAGACTGTGAAGCTTTCTTCAAAGTCTTGTGTGTGTGTTTGGCTTTGGCTGATCTCTATCAGTCTGTGTCATAATTGGTAGAACAGCTTGGGTTTAGATTTCCATCTTACACTTTTTTCCTGGCCAGATGATCAAGCACCGTTTATTTTACCACAGACTCCCGCTCGGAGTTTGCGTTTGCAGTTTGGGGGTCCTGAACATGGGCGGTGAAGCAAAAGGTGCCCAGAACTTTGGTCTTCTTGTGATACTCATTCCGTCATGAGATTCTACTTACACCACCACCGCTCAAGTCTATCCCCCGACCTCTCGACGCCTACGCCTTGTGAGCTAAAGAGTGGGAGTTTGTCAAGTTTGGCAAGATCTTCATCAATCAAATCTCGATTCTCAAACAAATATGTGTATACGTTTTTTTGACGGTGTACAATTCGATTTGGTATGTATGTACACAATGTGATTCTCTCCTCAGAAACCTCAACGTTTGTATACAAGCTCATCGATCAGAATCCTATTTTGTAATCTCAATGAAATTGATCGTACCGTCAAATCAGAAACGCTCGACGAATCTTGCCCGCAAAACTCACGCAAATCGAGCGGGGAACGTGTGAGAAGCTCTTCCGGTTTGACTCTAACACACCTCCAGAATCCTGATCAAGCGGCACCTCCAATCGAAGCACCGCTCAAACAGATCTACTTTCTTGAGGGTTTCAATCGGATTCTAGAAACGTACTATGTATGTATTACGTGGCTGCATCGGGGGACCTTTGCCGCGAAATGATGAAATCCAAACCGGTTGCCAAGCGAATGATAAGTTTGAATGAAGAGTTAATCGGATGTGAATTGATAAAGTACTCTTTTCTATGAAGCAGTCTTTCTCACATGTGATATCGAGAGGGAAGACCGGAGAAAGAAAGCGGAGAGAGGATGAGGAAAGGTGTGATAGAAGTTGTATTCGAATGATTCTCAGTTGTAGTACACTTAGTTGTGAGTGTGAGTGTGAGTGTGAGGGTGAGTGTGAGGGTGAGGGTGACTCTGTGAGTGTGAAGAGAAGAAGTGTTACATAGTACAACATAATCAGGTTCGATTTGATTTGCCACTTGAGTCTTGCTTGATGAGCCTCCACCTGTTAGACCGGAGAAGATCAGGTTTGATTGTTGAATTTGTTGCCACTTCAACTTGCTCAAAAGCCTTCAGAGTCTATCCCAACTTGGACTTCAACCAATTCCAGATTCACATCCGCTGTCAAAGATATATGTACAACGTGATCAAGTGTGAGATAGATTGTAACTTTCTTTTGGAAAAAGTTGGATGTACAATTCATTCATCATCTTCAACCAAAACAAAGGATCGCAGGACTAGTGAAAGTTTGAAAGGTACACTACATATTGTGTGTGCATAGATCCAATCAAACTTTTTTGTTTCCAAGTTCAAATTTTCGATTTGAATTTGATATATTCTTTGAATTGGTTTGACAGATCCACTCGAAGTTTTCTTCCACCTGACTTTTTGTTTTTTGGCTTGTTGCCTCAGCTTAACTGAACAGCTCCGAAAAGGTCTCTTTGAGAATCCATCTTTGATTTTTGTATTCATCTCTCTGTCATTCGCTTGGACGTCTTGTTGTTATCCGAAATCAAAAAAAATCAATCAATCAATCAATCAATATCATCCAGCACTCACCATCACCAGCACCAGCACCATTGAAAAGTATGTGTATGTATTTCAAGTTGATCATTGTTTACTCTCTTCTTAAACCTTCTGATTCTTGTTTTCCTTAGCTTACTTTTTTTTGACTCAGCCTCTCTCGTTTCACCATTGATTGTTGTTGTTGTAAAAGGTTGTACACATTTTTTTTTTCACCAAGGATTTCAAAATATTCTGTGAATAAAAGATTTACAGAAAACTTTTTCAAGAATTTTTTTCAAGAAACTCAAAAAGTTGATAGAATTGTTGTTTTGTTGATTTTGTTGATTTGTTCTAATTCTTTTGAGTAAATAAACCATTTTTGATATATTTGGTTTCTAGTTTCTGGTTTAGTTGTTGATGATGATGATGATGATGAATTTAATCAATCATGAATTATCTTTAACTGCTTCTACTTCTACTTTTACTTCTTCTTTTGTTGAGAATCAGTTTATGATTTATATTTTAATTTCTTTGGGTTTATTCACTCTAGGTAAGCAAATCCAATCCAATCCAATCAAAACTAACACTGAACAGTCAAACTTGAACTAATCAATCAATCAATCAATCAATCAATCAATCAATCAATCAATCAATCAATCAATTGGTTTTCTTTTCTATTCGCTAGCATGCTTTACCAATCCGATCGATCGAGGATTTCATGAATATTTAAATCAAATCTCATTATCTTCAATTCATTCTCAACAACATTCACATTCATCCTCAAAATTAAAATTAAAATCAAAACAATTCACTCAATCACCATCATCATCATCATCATCATCATCAAATCAAAAACTTTCATTCAGATTATCAACTCCAAATTACTTTAAATTCAATTTCTTATTCGGAACACTGATCTTCATCAAAAACTATCAATCTTTATCATCAACTACTTCAACTTCCAATTTCAAGACTTTTTTGGGTTGTTTTGGGTCTTGGTTTACACTTGATTTGATTCATAATCTTAATCAAATCAAATTCAATCTTCAATCTTTTGATTCAAGTCAGTTTTTGGGAAAATCAAGATTGGCTTTGATTAGGTTTAGTTATCAAGTTGATGGTTTATTGAATTTACTTCATTTGAAGTTCACTTTGAATCAAATTGGTAAGTTACTTTGAGTATTGGAGTCTTGGAGGAATGCTGATGTTCTTTTTTTTGATTTTTCTATTGAATTTTGTAGAAGAACCAGAATCAGATCGGATTTCATCACTGTCAATTGATTCACATCAAGAATCGAATTTTAGTCAATGTAAGCTCTCAATACACAATCTCATGCTTAATCAGAGAATTCTAATATGTTGATCAAACAGCTTCAGCACAAGAGGTAGACTCGGCGGATGATAAAACTGAAGATGATGAAATACGATTCAAGGATGAAGAATTCGAAGAAGGAAGTCAAGATGATGATCAGAAAGAAGAATTTGAAACAGAACAGAACCCAACCAATTTCGAACCCATCACAACAGATGATTCTCAGAGGATAGAATTGGATGATACTAAATTCCCAATCTCATCAGTAGATCATCATGATCTAGGATCTCCCAAAATACCAAAACCTATGAAACTTTCACCAGAATTGACGATAAGACAGGATGAAGTTGAAGTCATTGATTCACCGACATCTAATTTCATCACAGAAGATCATCAAGAAGTCGAAAAAGTTCAAATACTCACAGTTCAAGAAGAATTAAATCAATCTAATAATCCGATCAATTTAATTCCAAAACAAAAGAAATCAAAATCAAAATCGAACTCACATCAAGAAAATAAAGATTCAAATGAAAGAGTAGCTATAAGTGAAACTGAAATCAAATTAAATGCAGAGTTGAATTCGATCCAGTTCAAGAAGAATGAAGAAGATTTAAAGAAATTACATTTTAAATCGTCACTTAAACATTTAAATGAAATCAAAGACTTGAAAGAATTCAAAAGACGTAACCTGAATGAAAAACTAAATCAATTTAAATTGATGCATAACAATTTAATCATCAAATCAAAGAGTTATCAGAATGATTTAAAAGCTTTAGATTTTAAAGAAGATTGTATCAAGTTTTCGTATAAGGAAGATTTCAAATTAATCAAAACTGAAGAAATCAAATTGAAATTAGATTTAGATAAGATGGAAGATGAGATTGAGGGTTTGAATAACAAGTATGAAGAAAAACAACATGAAGTGATGAGTTTGAAAGAAAGTTTGAAAGAAAAGAAAGTGAAATTGAAGTTGAAAAACCAACAATCTAAACTTGAAAACACATCAACAGACTCCGATTCGATTGAAAGCAAACCTAAAGTGATCAAGATTTATACAAATCCTAATAGACCAAGATCCAATACGAATACGACGAACTCGAATTCACCTACGAAGCCAAGAATAGAAGAAACCAAAACCCATCTCAAACCAAACCGATCAAACCATCAATTCAAATCATTATCAACAACTTTGAACCAAGACTTCTCAAACCGGACTGTAATCCCTCAAGAAACAATACCCAGACCGATGATGGAATTCATCCCGATCATCCAATCCATCCCAAACACCACCTTGAACCCTTGGGAACCGATTTCATCAAACCATACCCAAGACCCATGGACAGAAGAGATCCAAGAACATATTAAAGATAATTTCAGTACGTTACCTAACTTGGAAAGAAGTTTGATCTCCAAAACGAAATCCGCATCATTCTCGAGTCCGAAAGTGAAACCATGTATGAAGAACTCGATCGATCTGAAATTCGGCGGCTTCAATTCGACCTCCACAATCTCTCCATTCGGTCCGATCGGTTCGACATCTAATTCAACCGCTTCTTCACCCATCATTCATCATGGTTTAAACCCTTTGCCTTCTCAATTACTCTTGTTTCCTACTTCTTTACCTATCAATCCCAGCACCACGGAATTCGGATCTGGGTCAACTTCGATGGATTCCATGGGCTTTTCGGATCCTAAGCCGGCTTCTAGGTTAGAAAGATTGAAGAAATCGAAGACCGGGTGTCAGGATCATTCGATTTGGGATTCTAGTCAAGTTGATGTACTTCATCAAACTTCTTCTTTAATACCGAATTTAATTTCATCATCTGGTACGTTTTGAATCTTGGGATTTTTTTCAGTATATATAAATGAATGAAGTTTTCAGAAAAGTTGATCTTATAACTTCTTATCCTCCTTTCACATTGTTTATTGATTGGGTTTCTTCTTTTTTCCTCAAAATCAGGACCATTAGAGACCCTTAAATCAAGAAGAAATTCCATTGAATCCAATCAAACTCTAAACCAGAAACCCTCTTTCGCCTCCTCTACCGATCCTATGACCCGAAAATCCGAACCGATCTCTTTATCCTCCACAACAACATCCGAATTCACTTCTTCTTCTTCTACTACTTCTTTAACACTCAATCCAAGTTTAAGTTTAAATCCATTTGCCAAAAGTTTTAAATTCGAAGGAAAATCTAGTAATTGTAGTAGTACTAAGAAAGAAGAAAGAAGGATGGGCAAGGAAATCGATTGGATTGATGAGGAACTTTTCAAGCAGAAAGAGACGGGCAATGGGATTGGGATTGGGAATGGGAATGGGATTGGGATTGGAAAGTTTGGGGCGATTGGGTGTTCTAAGATCGATTGAATTCCGGGAAAAAAGATCACTCACCGGTTCATGAAGGGCAAGGCGAAGGGGCTCGGGGGTTGGGTTGGGTTGGATGATGAGGGTTTTGTTTTGTTGAACACCTTAACTTAGGAAGGTTTATCATGAGTTTCTTTATTTTGTTCATCGATCTTTTTTCTTTGGTGGAAGGTTAGGGATAGATACGTAGGATTCGTGGTTTTCTTTTTCTTTGCCTTTTTGGGTTTCTTTTTTCAAACAAGATTCCCTTGGTCTTTTTCTTTTGTTTTAAGAATCCTTTGATTTTGTTGATGAAATGGATTTTTCTTTTCTTTTTGCAAATGAAAAAAAAAAAAGTTTTATACGACGCACAGTTCAAAGGGTTTTTTATCGTATGAATATAAATATATATCAATCTTTCATCAGTTTTGGTTTTTTTTTGTACTTTTTTGTACTTGGTTTTTCTTGCAAGAAATAGTTTTCTTTTATTTACATACGTTGGATTTCTTTTGTAAGTGAAAAAAGGTCTTTTGATTTTAAAGTCGAAGGAGATAGATATTTGTTTGATTGAGATTCTTGGGTCGGGTGGGAAGGGTTCTCTATGGTGCTTAATGGATCAACACAAACGAACGAACGAAAAAAAAAGGCAAAAAAAGCCAAGATTAAAAAAATGTATGTATGTTTGTAAATACAAAAGAGCGTTACATAGTTTGACCCTTTCTCAATTGGATTCATACATACTATATTGTACTAGTCTTGATTGTGCATGCAAAAATGATCTCACGATCCATCCTTCGATCCTTGACCATGGTATGCACAATTCTATCAATTCTGCAAAACAAATCACATGAATACGACCAAGACCAAGACCCGTATGTCGTTATTGCGTTACAATAAAAAAGAGCATTTAGAATCTAGAATCATATTGAACAAAAGAAGGAATGGATGAATGATCACTTCAGATCAGCTAGTTTGGGTATGTATATTGATATGAATGAATGACAAAGAAACAAAAATCTCCCGAGTGATCCTTGGAACAAGTCATTGATCTCTCACTCGACTGTGACATTAGATTTAGGATCATTTGATATGTATGGGGTTAGGATGTTAATGATTCTTTACAATCTAGACATGCTTAGAATGTGATCACTTCATACCAGTGTAAAGTCAACCTGATGGCTCAAAAATCCCTTGACTGACTGGGTTGAGAACATTGATCGGATTCTCTTTAAACACGTGATTTGGTTTGAGAGAGGATTTCATTTCCAAAAGAAAAGAGAAAAGGTATTGGATAACCTCTGACATAAGTCTTTCGGATCAGGAAAACAAAATCCAGAATTTGATTGCATAATACATAACAGATCGAAGGAGAGACCTTCACAATGAACCCATTACCCCCAAACCAAAAAACCCGTCTGTAGAGAAAACCTCAAAGTTGAAAAAAATCATGACGAGATAATCAAGTATAAAATTGTTTTTGTAAATCCAGATCAGGGGAAGAAAAGGATAATGAAATGTATCGATAAGGAATGAAAACCTTAGAACGTTTGCACCAGGATGAAAAGGATGATCAAAAGTGAATCTTAAAATTAAGGAGGTTTGAATAAGAATTTGTAACTTCAAAAGAAGACAACCAATTGGTTATGTATCTATTCAAAAAATGACTTGCATGCAAAAAACTGCTTTGAGTTATTGATAAAAAAAAGGTTGTAAAAGAGAGACACAAGAATGTTATTAAAGAGATAAAGAATGAATTTGGTTTCAAAAAAAGATGAAAATGAAAAAAGGAGTGATATGAAATCAGATGATTTGTTCATTAGAGAGAAAGAAAAAGATAGCAATGGTAGTTAACAAAGCAAAAGGTTAATTCAATGTCAAATGAAAATAAGAGTAACGATAGATAGGTGCGCACCAAAAAAAAGAAGGGTATACTTCAGAGTAAAATAAGATTCATTTATCAAGCAAGACGAAGAGGATGATTAGAAAAGAAGGTTGATGAGAGATGTATACAAGATAACAATGTTAAAGGGTATTCAGAAGATCCCCAAAGACCAAAGATTTCATTCATCCGAAAGTCCATCAGTTTCAATAATAATACTAGATTCAGTTAATCTTCTCATCGGCACATGAGGTCTTCTGCCATGATGTTCTTCATTAAATTCGATCTCAGGTGAAGTACTTCCCACTTCACTTGAAGTATGTCTCGATCGACTTGCGAAGTTGATCGTTGCACTCCGCGTAGGCAATTGTTGTGAGTCATATCGACTTCTTGTCTTGGCCACGTCTAGTGATCTTCGTCGATGAACATCGGTTGATCGCCACCCTAATCCTGCTGACGAGATTTCGGAACGATCGGTCGGACTAGGTGGTGAAGCTGGTGCAAGCGCAGCTCCGTCAAGTGACCGTCGAAGACTATCCACACGTCGGGTTGAGATCCTCCGATTCGTAGCTTTAGGACTCGAATCACCTATAGTGATCAAAACACCAGATGGGCTTCTTTCCTTCATTAATCCCATATCTGGAGCTATTGAAACTCGTTCAGCAGCTGTTGTAGTCATGGCTGATTTCTCTGGGTTATTGAATCGTTGCTGTTGACGCTCGGCACGATGATGTCGTACTGAATCTTCTGATCCCATGGCGATCATCGCACACACCGGATTTTGAATCAATCCATAAACTGCTCCATAGACTCCTTTGATGATTGGAGCAACAAATGTTCCAGCAAGGTTCTTGTGCTCCCAGATAGCTGTTTGATTATCACAATAGGATGTCAATTTACACGAGTAGCATGGGGATGATGTTGATTAATTGAATAAGAGTCAACTTACGAGCCACAATAGCCATTGAAATAGGCCAAAGGATGAAAAAGTAAATGACAGATAAAACTGAACCTTTCCAAATAGACCAACTCAACCTCTTAAAGAATTGACGCCAAGTTAACTTTCGATTGAAGATATCATTAACATCAGAACCTGAGAAAAAATGAAGTCCACGACTGAATCCTTGATCATTATTGAATTTTCTCCACCATCTCACTATCGTCCAACGTGTGGCTGCTGGATCTTTTTTCGCTGCTGACCCCCATGCTGTATCTGGCCATGGGAATGGAAAGGCCTCGACTTTATTTTTTCGTAAATCGACATGTACCATGCCTGACGCAATACAAAATGTAAGGATTCCTTGGATAAAGATGGTAATCGCCATATCTCCTGCCACGGTGTTTTCTACAGGATGTGATAAAACAATCATATATAAGGATCTTGGGGTGTCATTTGATTTGGCTCTCATTCAACGCGCGTTGAGGAAAAAGCCAATTGTATCACACACGACATTGCCGATGATTCGATTGAAAAACTAACCCGTCAAGATCCATACTCGTACTGACGTGGCATTGAGATACATAGCACATCCAATTCCAAAGTTGACTGATTGATGATGAGCAAAAGGCAAACGATGTGAGGATGAAGTGGATCATTAAAGCTGTGAAGAGAGAAGGAAGAAGGTAACGCACATGCTCCATCTAACAAGGCTGCGCCAAGCATCTGAAGAACAATGATATAACTGTGAAAGAGACGTTTACGTAAGTGATGCGAGTGACAATGACGTATGTATTACGTTTGAAGGACGACTTACAACTTCTGTCTTCCTGTAGTAGGAGGAATACTAAGAGGATGAAGTCCAGTCGGTCGACCAGGAAAAGTAGATTGATCGTTTGTGAGTTGATTGATGATTGGATCCGTTTTTTTTGACTTGCTCATTAAAGGATCATCTCTGAGGTGATTGGCTTCTAGTGCCGAAGGGGTGATTGAAGGAGATGATGCGAAAGGTTGGATATCTTCATTTGACATCTGATTGGGCTTGAATGCTGAAGTGGAAGACTTTTTGTAAAGTGATTGAGGTGAAGAGGCTGAGATTAAGGACTGTGATGGTGGTTGTGACTGCCTGGGTCGATATGATGGATGATGATAGCGGATTGATGGATTGCGTAGGTAAGCTTTGTTATGAGGTGTTGAGTTTGAATTATTGGTAGTTTGAGTAGCTTGTTGAGTAGTAGAAGGTAGTAAGTTGAATTGAGAGAGTGTGAGACTGTTAGTGGATGATAAGTTTGTTGAGATGGTCGAAAGTGAAGATTGATAACCAGACTGGCCACCACGTTCCTTCTCTAAAGTTGTTGAGCGTGGTGATGATGATATAGCGTGGCGGGTAAGGGTTGAAGTGTTGGTTGCTGAAGTTGCTGTTGCTGTTGTTATTGTTGTTATTGAGGGTTGACCGTCAAGGTGAATATCAACAGTGATGGCTGGTGTTAGTGACAGTAATTGTTCTTTAGCTTCAATCAGAATGTTTTCCATCTTTTCTATCTTTCTAATTGAGTCTTCTTTTCTTCGATTCATTAAAAGCCTTTTTCTTTCTCTTCCTCTTTTTCACCCAATTCGATTCTGCTTATCTCACTCTCTCCTATAAACAGAAGCCAGTTGGCGAATTCGTTAATCAAGGTCAATGCGTCTTCATGTCAAATCAAATCTCCCAACCTCGTCATCCGTTGTATGAATTGTATGCAGGCTGAGCTAAACTTTGACCTCAAAATGCCTACCGACCCGTCTCTCCTGAACTTTGGTTTCCTGGAGATGGAGATGAGCAAAGATGAATGATGCACAAAATTAAAAGACCGAAATCAAAAGGAAGGGGTTAACCACTACCAAGAATCAATCAAAACTTTGAGCGAAGGAGTTGGATCTCCCAGTGGCTCAACAGAATGCGTTCTGATCTTTATGACCTTCATGCTCTGTAAGATTTGAGCTAGGCTTTGTTCGTTTTTGTACCACCATTGAAAATCCGAGAAGACTTGAGAAGTTTCGTGGTGGTAAAAGACGCGCTTCTCGGCACTTGAAGTACAAATTGAATCACCATGGTTCAAAACTTGAACTGGAGAGAGATGAAGGCTGAAATCGACGCTGATGAGGCTAGATGAGGCTTGATCATGTAGTAAAAGATTTTTGAGATGATTGATCGCTACTTCATTTGGAATCTG
>MWRH01009804.1:0-10384 GCA_002157025.1 Melampsora abietis-canadensis | reverse complement strand
CTTTGAAGCTAAGAGAGCATTCAGACTAGTCCGTCGAGCTTGCAGGAATAAAGTAGCAGTATCCATCAAACTAGTATTGTCTAATAAAAGGATCGCTGCTAGTGCTGAGGCGGTTTCATGCCGATTCACATCCCATCTTCGTAAGAAGCCTCGTGCTCGCCACGCAATCTGAGGTGCAAGTTGGACCAATGCTTCGCTCTGCCTTACCACGATCGGGAAGGTTTCGCATACTTCTCCAGGCTCAGTCGTACCAGTCTCATCCCATCTACCGCTAGTCAATTCACTTGAGATTATTCGTCCTAGGCCATCAAAACGAGCGGCTGAAAGGAAATCTTCCCGTTCTAAGGACCGCCAGATATGTTCAGATAGTACCAGGATGAGCTTTACTAGGGTAGCTAAAGTATAAGTGGTACGAGAAGATGGACCGGTTGATGTAGAGTATATGTGGCCTGTTTTGATAAGCGATACGTTAGCATGATGATCTGAAGTACTGCTCGATGAAGACTCTCTTGGGTGATCGATCACCGAACCGATTCAAAAGCAAGCCCTTCACCGAATCATAAAGGAAGACTGACCTGCCTCTGTTCCTCTTCGCTTCAATTCTGATTTGTTACATAACTCCAACGAATCACCAAGCATCTCACAAAGACCTGAAGAGCTAGTTTTCATCCTTACAATCGCATCAGCAGCCCCTAACAAATCACGAT
Source organism: Melampsora abietis-canadensis (assembly GCA_002157025.1). Classification (NCBI taxonomy): domain Eukaryota; kingdom Fungi; phylum Basidiomycota; class Pucciniomycetes; order Pucciniales; family Melampsoraceae; genus Melampsora; species Melampsora abietis-canadensis. The sequence goes on along the minus strand of MWRH01009804.1, from coordinate 9,677 downwards.
ACCTTTCTCCTACCATCTGACGTAACTCTTCTTGTTTTTTATCGGCATCTGAACGAGCACGTTGAGCGATCAAACGGATCTCACGGATCGTAAACGCTTGAAAAAGTTCATCGGGATCTTCAATGGATAATAAGTCTAATTCATCTGGTCTTCCGGAAATCTTCTTGAGTGGTGTATAATCATCTTCAGTGACTGTATGTGAATGAGAAGATGATCTATCTAGTATTTGACGAAATCCGTGTTTGTTTGAACTTCGCATATGACCTACATCCAGCCGACGTTTGTATGCTTGATGAGATGGAGTGGGATTCGATCGTGAGTCAGATGGAGCTAATGAAGTGAAAGAAAGAACTGATGGTCTTGATCTTAAAGCAGTAGTTTCAGTTTGAGGTGGTGGAGAAGTGTTTGAGATTGTAGAAGGTGTTCTTTTTAATGGTGAAGGGTTATATGGAATGAAAGTTTGATTTGATGATGAATGGAAGTTCATGATGAGGTTGATCAGTTGAGTTGAGTTGAGTCTGTCTCTGATCTTCAAATTTCAAAATTACATAACCAATTAACTGTATTCATCAATACAACATTGTCACTCCTTCTACTTTACGTCATCAGGATGTCTCTTGAGGCTTGCCATTGTACCTCAATCGTAAAAGAATGTTTCAGACAATTTAAATTTCCATTTCTAAAAGACAGTCACAAGAAATCTAAAATAATAGATACACCTTGAAATAAAAGCATAATTCAACAAGAAAAAAAAACCAATATACAGCACAGAAGAGGCACCTCAAAACCTGTGAGATATCCAAATAAAAATTCAATCAGATGTATCAGTCCTCTGATGGTAACGCCCCCTTATAGAAATTGAGGCTTTGATTTGGGTTCTTTGTCAAATGCCATCTCGTCATGTTTCTCTGCGTCACGGTTCTTGTTGGGCTTGACGATTATTGATGGTACGAGAGCAAACTTCGCCTATGATGAGAATGAAGTAAAAAGTTTGTTGGTGAGTTTGATAGTTAGTTATAGTTTGTTTGAATGATATTTGTTCATGATACATCAAATCAGATATCGGACTCACCCGTAATTGTGGACCCTTGATTTGCAAGATCGGAACAACTAGCAAGAAAAGGATGGTAACAAAGCTTTTTGGGACAAAATTGAATCAAATCCAATGCTGGTAAATCATATATTCTTTTGGTTCAAGACTCACGCAGCTTCGCATCCGAATGTTTCTACGGCACCTCGTGAACTAGCCCATTGGACTTGAAAGAATGGAACCGCAAATCCTCCTAAAACTCGGCCTTGGTTCAATAAACTGATGACATGATAGGCTCATTGTTAGTGATCATGGAATACATAAGGGGAGGTGAAACCTTGAGCTCACGCAGAAATCTCTCCAGGAAATGGGAACTTTTTGTGAGAAAAAGATTGAATTCACGAGATCAATTTTATGCTACCGTCGTTTTGAGAAAGTGAGAATAGCAGGAAAAGACAATTTGTCCATCAACTTACCGTATTGTTTGCGTAATTCACTATGAAAAAAATTCAACGCCAATCGATCTTCTGTAGGTGATGAGGTGGATTTTCAAAAAGGATCACTTACAGCATGCCACTGTGGTCACCATGGTAGCTGCCTCTGCTAATCCCCATCCAAAAACGATAGCCGCACTGATTCAAATGTAAGAAAAAAACAATACATCAGTCCCGATTTAGGCAAGATTTTGCCGATTCCCCGATCAACGATTTTGAACGGAAGACTAACATGCTCAGTTTTTCTTGAAAAGCAGCTCCGAGCAATACCAAACCTCCGACATATAATGGTAAGGCGATGTAAAGTGTCCTATGAGATCGCACATTTTAGTGAATACAAACACGCAGTGTTGTCGGAAGTTGAAGAGGCACTAACCATAGTCGCATTTCAGGTTCAAAGACACCAGAGTTTCTGTGGGTAAGACGTCTGGCTATCGCATCATTGACGTAACGTCCCATGAGCTCTCCAATAAATACTGCGATCACTGGGGTGGCATCTTGGGTTTTGAAGTAACGGGTTTATTAAACAGATGGGTGCTCCCCGTTAGCTTGAGATTTCCGTTTTTGATTTGTACATTTGAAAATCAGGAGAAAAAAAACTCTTACAAATTGATGATGCTACGATTACAGATTCTCCGAATCCGAGTGGTGCCGGAGAGAGGACGAAGACGACTGCAAACAAGCATGGAAAAAGACATATCAGGGCTGGGTTCATTTGATGCAGTTTTACAAAGGATGAACGCACTGTTGGTGACGTTGATTCCGATCCCAAACCCAAACATTGCACCCTGAATCATGGTGAAAAACGGTTAGAAAATCTCCAAGATGATGCATGAATGAAATGAGTGAAGAACCAAATATATGAGGATGCCCATTAGATTTGGTCTCGCAAGTAATTGGATCATTGGACTGATAGCTTGCTTCCAGTTTTCACGATCACAAGCAGTTCGAAAACCAGTGATACCAACTAAAGACTCGAATCGAGCTTTGAAGGTCTTTTCTACACGTGGTTGGTCCGAAAACCGATCATAGATGGTTTCCTCCATGAAGAGGGCTATCGAGATGACCACGATGACGACGTACATAGTTGCAATCCAGTAAGCCCATCGATAGGACTAGAGTCATGAAAATAATTAGTTCGTGGTGCTTTTCTGGACGCCAGAATTGAAAATTTCATAGTGCCGCAAGTCAACTGACGACTACGGTAATCAGATATCCAAAGAGCCCTGGATGGATGGATATGAAAAAGGGTTAACAACCTCAAGACCTAAGAAAGAAAACAACATTTTAACTTACATGGAGAGACAAAGGGAGAAGCCAGGAATCCACATGTCCAAAGGTTCAACTGTTGAGCATGTGGATGGATAGATGTCAGAAGGAATTCTGATGATGAGTCCAATTTTTCGAAGAAAATTACTGACCATACGAGCTTGTAGATGGAATGGATACAAGTCTATGATCACAACTTCGTCAGAAATCAATTGTTTCTTGATAGATACGTGATTGGGGATGGGACCTACCATTGACGACATACAAACCCATCACTTGCGGAGCAGTCGAAAAGAACGCGTTCAAACATCTCATCGCTGACAAGATTCCAAAGACCAAAAAGAAAGTCAGGGGAAGATCTCGCTGAGGTGTAAAGTTCAATAGAAAGCCTGACCGGCAAATGTAGGTAGCGTGGGCGCTACTGCACATCCAATCAAGAAAGCAAGACCAATGAGTTGTGACCAAAACAGAATCTATAAAGTGCATGAGGATAAATTTTAATAAATCTCGTTGCGCTCTCTTTTGGAAAGCTGATCACATACCGGAAGTCGTCCATAACGCTTGACAAGAATTACAGCGACGATTCCACCGGGACCAAGTAAGAAGATAGACCAGCTGAGTCACAATGGTAACCAAAATGAACACAATTAGGATCAAAGAAAATTTATATGGTTGAAGCTAAACGAAGGATCAGAAGGAGATCATACTTTGAAGTCAGGTTGTTAATTTCACCAGGAGTGGAATCAAACTCCTTTGCCAAACTGAATAGACTTGGAATACCTATGTTGAAGATCAGCGCGTACTTCTGCTGATAAAAACTGAAAGGTCAATCTTACCAATGGCACTACAGAAATCGGGCACCTATTGTAAAGATCCCAAATGATCAAATCAGGAATAATGATTCAAGAGAACCTGTGGGATTTATATTTGGGTTATGAAGTTCAATTTCACGTACAAAAGAAGCCATTGTGAGAATAATAAGATGGGCCATTTTCTTGCGTGAACTCCAATTTTGAGGATCATCAGGTGAATGGGAAGGTTGAGGCCAAAGGACGATTTGATGAGTTTCATCCAACTTCAATTTTCCTGCCAACTCAGTACCAAACTATGGGATTTGAATGTGAAGATCAGTGCAACTGAAACCGAGTCACAGAAGGTGAAATGAGAGATACCGACCTCGATTTCAGCCTCGATTGGATCGATCACAATCTTTCCTTGACCACTTGCATAGGAAAGATTGAGGTCTAAAATCGTCTTTGGAAGATTGCTTGCACGCGTGGTGTCTGTCTCAGCGCGTCTGAGAGAAGTAGGAGAGAGCGGGATTTGTAGGATTTCTGAATCCATGAGATCGTGTGTAGACTGTTATATGTACTGAAAAATTTTATGGGGCGTGTAAAGAAGGAAAGGCTATTATGAAGAAATGAAATGCAATTGACAACAATCTGGTAGAAGGATAAATAGATAATGAAATTATTAGCGAAAGGGAAAGCTTGGAAAGGATAATTTGGAGTGGGGGTGAAAGGTGGGAAGAAGACCACTCTGGTATATGGTGACAAAGATCAAGCAAACTCTGACTTGGACCAAATTTTGGGATCAATTCATTCGCCGGGTGATCCCAAAGGGAAAGAGAAGGGGCTGCGAGGGAACGTGAAAGCAGGTTGCTCTAGAGGCCCAACTCAAAGATGTAAAGTGTCAACACAAATCTGGTGTAGGGACAACCACAAAACTTATCGACTTTGGACTAGACGAACATCGATCACTCAGACCAGCGTGCCAGGCCATTGAATAAACAGCATCGTCAAGTTTGGTTCGATGTGTGATTTGCTGGTCCAGATTTTCATCATCCACCCGAGTCCCTGTGTACCATTGGCATCACCGAGCCGCTCACGCATATGGTGCTTATCCATCGGTGGTTCAAGAGCGCGAAGCGGATGGAGGCGGGATTGTGTTAGAGACAGACAGAGGTGGTCATTTTTGTTGGTGAAGGATGGCACGGAAAGAAGAAGAACCCGTTCGATTTGGCTCCGTACATGATGTACATAAGCTGAGCCATTCGACTTTGATACACAGTTTCAACACAATCAGAAAACTGTATCAAGTCAATCTTAGCTATCATCAGTATTAACCATTTTCTTGGAGATGCAAGTAGTAACAAGTTCTTCCCTTGAGATATATCGATGCTGATTTTTAGCTCTTTGCTCTGCAAACCTCCGTCGTAGTGAAATTCCTGCACACTGACTAAAAGAAATGTAAATACATTCCTGAATGACCAATGTCATGTCTCTGGCAGGTTCACCCAGTTGGACACGGATTCTTTCAACAACAGCTTGCTGGGATTGTGGGGACTGCCAAAGGAAGCCCCCTTTCCTTTCTTAATTTTTTTTCCTGACCACATCCTTTCACAATCAAAAAAACTCCAAAACATACCCATGATAACTCCAGGGACTTCATCCCGCAGTCATCTTGAAGAATAGATACCAGATCTTAAGTCGTTAATTTGTATCCACAAGCAATCACAAACACTGAAGATACAGCTACATAGAACCTCGATCATGAAGACATGTTTACACGACACACGAAAGTCAAAAGCTATGTTGATGAAACTTAGCAGTGCTCATGCCACATCTATGGGGATTGGTGTTTTGATTGTTTTTGTTCATTAAAAGCCGCCGTTTGACGTTTTTGAAGATCACGGTTACTTTTAGATCTTATGATTATCGTTGGTTGAAGCGCAAACTTAGCCTATGATGAAGGGAAATCATGAATTAGACAGAATGGTTAAACTATCATTCAACCTGATTCTGATAGCAGTACCATAGCACAGAAATTGGACGTACCCGCAATTGTGGGCCCTTGATCTGAAGAATCGGAACAGCCAACAAGAATATGCCAGCGGTGATTCTTTTTGTCCCAGAATCAATCAACATCAAACCATTGAAAAGCAATAATGTTATTCGTATGATTTCAAACTCACGCAGCTTCGCATCCGAATGTTTCCAAGGCACCTCGTGAGCTAGCCCATTTGACTTGAAAGAATGGAACCGCAAATCCTCCCAGAACTCGACCTTGGTTCAACAAACTGATGACATGATACTCTAGTGTCAGTGATAAGTTCTGTTGGGATCTTGATTTACTTCTTGAGCTTACGCAGAGATCTCCCCAGGGTACGGAAACTATTTTTGGCACATTGTGGTTTTGTCGAAACAATTCAATATGGAATGAGGAGGATTACAACAGGAAGGAATCATACTTTGGGTTCATAAACTTACCGTGTTGTTTGTGTAGTTCACTGTCAAATCAATTGAAGCCGTCCCCCATCAGATTTTGAAGGTTCATTGTATGAAGTAAATTTTCAAAAGAGTGACTCACAGCATGCCACTGTGGTGACCATGGTGGCTACCTCTGCTAGTCCCCATCCGAAGACTATAGCCGCACTATCAGAAAAGTGCAGATGATCTACGTCATCAGGTCTGTCGCGAAAAGTTGACAAAGCGCTGAGGGAAATGTTCGAAAGGAATACTCACACGCTCAATTTTTCTTGGAAAGCAGCTCCAAGTAATACCAAACCTCCAACATATAATGGTAATCCGATGTAAAGTGTCCTAAGAATCCATACCTATAGTATCAGAACAATCATATTCATCTTTGAAATCAAGGAATCACAGGACACTAACCATAATCGCATTTCTGGTTCAAAGACACCGGAGTTGCGATGAGTCAGACGTCTAGCAATCGCATCATTTATGTAACGCCCCATAAGTTCCCCAATAAATACTGCTATCACTGGAGTCACGTCTTGATTTTTGAGATTTCCCAATACAACCGTCATAAATGCTCCGTCAGGTTTTTGTCTCAGTATTGGTGCGATGTTTGGTCTATGAAAACTTCTCTTACAAAGTGAAGATGCTGCGACTGTAGTTAGTCCGAATCCAAATGGTGGCGGTGAGAGAACAAATACAACTGAAGATGAAAATGTAGTGAAAATGGTAAGAAGCGGGCTTTCTCGAATATGATATGCTAGAGAGGTGATGGACATACCGTTGGTGACATTTATTCCAATGCCAAATCCAAAAACTACACCCTGGAACATCACCGGAAGTGATCAGCAAAAGTTAAAGGTGAAAGCTGACTGAAACGGCAAACCAGATAGACCAATATACCCATCAAATGTGGTCTTGCCAGCAACTGGATCATTGGAATGATAGCCTGCTTCCAGGTGTCACGATGACCAGCGGTTCGAAAGCCGGTGATACCGATCAACGATTTCAATCGAGCTTTGAAGCCTCTTCCAGGCACTGGTTGGTATTCCGAAAATCGATCGTAGATAGTTTCTTCCATAAAGAGCGCTATCAGAATGACCACTATACCCACGTACATGGATGCAATCCAGTAAGCCCATCGATAAGACTAGGCGTAGACCATTTGGATTATCAGTTTGTGGTGCGTCACTTCTCGGACGCCGATTTTGCAAAGTTCGATATGTCAAATGTTAAGCTCACGATTCTTGATACCAGATATCCAAAGAGCCCTGTGGACCAAATCCTTAGAGTTCACGAACTCATGACTGATTGTTTCTAAATGATTTGACTTACACGGAGCAACGAAGGGAGAAGCCAGGAATCCGCAGGTCCAGAAGTTCAGCTGATCACCGGTCAGTGTAGACACACTGTTAGAGAAATGTTTCTATGATGAGGTCAGCGTAACGCAGAGGACCACTGACCATGCGAGCTTGCAAATGGAATGGATAGAGGTCTATAATCCCATTTGAGTCAGAATTCATTCGATCCGTGAAGAACAGATCATCGGGAGTGGGACTTACCATTCACGACATACAATCCCATCACTTGTGGAGCAGTTGAGAAGAAAGCATTCAAACATCTCATTGCTTAATCCGTGAAAAAGACCGAGTTCAAGGTCAGGGGAAATAGTTGACCTAGCTTTGAAATTACAAGAAAGACTGACCAGCAAATATAGGAAGCGTGGGTGCTACTGCACATCCAATCAGGAAACCAAGACCAATCAATTGTGACCAAAACAAAACCTACGAATATGTAGAAAGTTAGATCTGATGAGTTCAAATGACCTCTGGTCTGGAAATGTGATCACTTTTGTCACATACTGGAAGTCTTCCATAACGCTTAACAAAAATCACCGCAAGAATTCCACCCGGACCTAGTAAGAAAATAGACCAACTGATGGATCCAGAATCAACAGAAGTCAGAATCCACACATTACAACATGTTCAACAAATCAGAGTTCCCTTGAAGAGAGAAACAAAGAAGAAAATGATTAAGCTCTTACTTTGAAGTCAAGTTATTGATTTCACCAGGTGTGGTATCAAACTCTTTTGCCAGACTAAAAAGACTGGCAATACCTATTACATTATGATTTTGGAGGATCAGCGCTTCATTTGTCTTCAAAAAAACAAATCGAATCTCACCAATTGCACTACAGAAGTCAGGAACCTATAGCAAATACCCCAAATGAAATTATTAGACGTTATCATTGATGGAACAGTTCACGCGGATATAGGTGTTATTAATATTCGAGATATAACATTTGATCCAACATACAAAAGAAGCCATTGTGAGAATGATAAGATGAACGAGTTTTTTACGCGAGCTCCAATTTTGAGGATCATCAGGTGAATGAGAAGGTTGAGGCCAAAGGATGATTCTCCCAGTTTCATCCAACTTTAGCTTTCCAGCTAACTCAGGACCAAACTATTGAATTCAGATATGCATATCAGTTCAATAGAAATCGAGTCATAGTATCAAGTGATAAACTGAAAAGTACCAACCTCAGCTTCTGCCTCAAGTGGATCGATGATCAATTTTCCTTGACTACTTGCATAGTATATGTTCAGATCCGAAATCGTCTTTGGAAGGTTAACCACCTTGGTCGTCTCTGTCTCAGCGCGTCTGAGAGTGGTAGGAGAGAGTGGACTTTGAAATATCACTGTGGCCATTCTATCGTTTCTGGTTTATATATACTGCGATTATCTATAAGTTATACACGAGTTGGGGAAGGGAGCTCGATGGACGAGATAGTAACTACAGATTGGTTGAAGGAGAATTCAGATACTGAGTTGATCGAGTATACTACTAGCAAAGGGAAAAGCTGAAGAGGGGTGATTGGAGTGGACGTGAAAACTGTGGTGATAAAGACTACGCCGTTATATGAGGACAGAACTGAAAGAAACTCTGACTGGAGGACTAGTTTTGCGATCAATCCCAGAGAGAGAGAAATAAGGCTGACAAGGAACACCGAATCAGATTTGATTTAGGGGACGTGAAAGAGTTGAGGATGAATGTACACCACTGGTTGTATCTGATGGAAAAGGTGGAAGGACCAAGACCAAGATTGGTTAGGGAGAGGAGGCCGGGGGTTTCTCGATGAGAACCACAGGACTTATCAACTTCCTTGGATGATAGTCTTGGTGAAAATCGACCATTCAGAGTAGTGTTCTAGGCCATCGAATAAACAATTAACCAGGAGCAAGAAGACTTGTAACAAAGGACGCGTGCGTTCACTCAGTGTTCAATTTGATTATGCGCGTCCAGAATTCCGTCTTCTTTCTTTGTAGCATCATCGAATCTCTCTACATCACTATCACGCCGCTTGCATCGGGTTTGTTGATATATTCAATCGACGAAAACTAAATAGTTAGAACTTCTATGTATGTAGTCTTATAAACTTACAAAGTCCCCCGCCCGCCTCGCGAGGATTAGCGAGCGAGGGACTTGGGACAAACTCGTACAAACTCCTTGCTCAGGGTCAAAGCCTTTTGCAGGAGAGCGCCTTAAAGTCCCTCTACCGCCTTTTCCACCAAGTAACGGAACTCTGGTCCAAAGAGAAAACTTGTTCGCGCTCTTTTTGCGCAC
>MWRH01009795.1:0-11432 GCA_002157025.1 Melampsora abietis-canadensis | reverse complement strand
GAATAAGTGTTACTGTGAATACAATAAAGAAAAGTAAGGAAAGAGACATCATGCGAGAAGAAAACCACATTATATAACTTCAAGATCACCCATTGGTTGGCATTATATTGCACCACAGTAAGATGAATTGACCATCTCACTTATGATCAGATAAGGCATAGGTAGCACAACTTATATCATTTAGGGTTGCCTGATGGATTCTGAAGACTCATCTCACTTGGCTGATACATTTTAATGCCTCTATCAAACTCAGATTGGTTTGGGGAAATGGAAATGTGTGTACTACTCGACAGGGTAGCAATGGCATTGGAGTACATCTGCCAATGGATCTAGATATATTCAAATCAGATGTATATATCATCAGTTACATTTTATTTATCTTCCTTTCCAATGATCATTGGTTTTTACTACACAAAAATTAGGATCAGGATGGCGTAAACAAGTTTTATTGAGCATTGTATGTATATATACGTATTGATTGATGAATTCAGTGAAGTCCATCAGCATAAACTTTCTTAAAACTTTCACGTCTACTCCATGCGTTCCAATACTTTTCTACTCCAATACAAGTCTTTTCAAGTCGATTTTGATCAAGTTCATAACCTGGAATTAATTTTAAACCCTTTTCGAGTCTTTGTTGAAGTTCAATTGCAGTGAGTGAAGAAGGTGGTGGGGTTGTGTAACCTAGGATTAGCAAAAACCTTGCTAACCATGGTGCAAGTTGAATGTCTACCAATGTAACCTTGTGGCCCAAAATGAAATCACCTTGATAAGAAGAATAAGACTTCAGTATCAATCTTTTTGAAAAAAAAATAGAGATTACAATTAAACTGACCTTTGTTGGTGGCAATCGTATCAACAAATTGCCCTAATAAAGATACACTACTTTTCCAGCTCACTCGAGTTCGATTGAAGAATGCTTCCACATCTGCTTGAGGAGCCTTCATCAACAGGATATCCAAAGTCTTTTGTTCAGTTTGTAGTTTGGCTATTCGAGAAAATTGAATACAGAAACACGTAAGTACTCTGGGTGTTGTGGTTCGAATTCACATGATAAAAAATTCGCTTACATTGCCAAAAGTCTTTGATAGTTTTCTCAGCGCTTGGATAAGTAGCTAAATTATGTGTAAGAGCATTGATCCTATTCTCAACATACTGTCTCATCATTGAATCTTCAGCACCTCTTTCTTTAATTTGATCATTATTTATACAACCAAGTAAAAGGAAATTAGGATCATGAACATCTTCATGAAGTAGAGTGATGAGTTGATCAGATTCCGTTTTAAGGCTGGCGGTCTCAGGTGAGAGTGATGGAAGTGGTTTCTCGTTTGTTGCTCGGTTAAGTGGTTTCCATGTTGTGTCTATATACTCCAGAATATCTGTTGATTGTGTCAAGATTTTGTATTCTGGCTGTTGATTTCTCTCTGGAATGTTTCTATTTACGAGCGAATAGAAGGAAATCAGTTGACTATGTACCACGTTTTTGGTCGAGTCAAAGTTGCGTGACTTACAGTGGTGCAACAAACACTGGGATCGTTCCAGTAGGATTCAATTTCAAGAGATCCGGACTGTGTAAGAGAATTCAAGCATTAAGCCTTGTTTGTTCGGATTATGATATTCGGGAGAACCCATTAACTTACTTAAAATTCTCTCCCTTCACTGCGCAACAAAATTTGTCAATCCTTGGTCAAAGTTGAACTTCAGCAAAAAGGAATGTAGAAAGAAACTTACTTAAATCAACAACTTTATGATCATAATCCTTACTCGTATAACCTTTCTCAATCAAACCAAGTTCAGGTACAGAAACCCAAATAGATTTATCAAAGAAGTATAAGATCGCCTTTGGAATTGATTGAAAAGCTTTCATGATCCCTATTATTTGCGAATAATCCAATAAAGTATGGTTAAAGGAGGGATGAAGGAATGAGAAACAAATCAGGACTCGAGCGTACGTTTTATAGAATATGACCCACAACAGAAAACGGAAGAAAAGGTTTAATTCAGAAGGCCTCGACTCCAAGTGAGGCTGTGTTTACATACTTAGAGCTGCCAAGGCTTTTTTTGACAGATTGGGTTTGATTCAGGTCGATCACTTCCGCCGGCCAGCGCTGGACATCGTTGACACCTTCAGGCTTCACCCGCTCCCAAGCTCCAAGAGAAGTTGAGTTCAAGCGGGTTGATGGTTTCCCAAGATCTATCCGATTGAGGTTTTGGCGCACCAAGGTACGAAGTCATGTACATATGTATGTATGGTATTGTTCGAGACTTTATCTCGTTGGTTTGGTTCCATTTCCAAAGAAATTTAGGAGATGATGATATTTTAAAAACTAGAGACAAACAAAGCACGCCTTTTCCGCAGTTAGGGTCGGAGCCATACATACGAGCGCGAAAGCAAGCTGTATCAATTGGCGATTTCCTGCAAACATTGAATTCATGTGGAAAGCTTGATTTGGCGACCCATGGGAGTCGGACGGACATCTTGATTGATAAGTGCGCATGTAGCAAGTCCCACTCCGATGCCATCCACACCCAGACTGTCCGGAAAAGTTGTCCTAACTACTGACTAATCGAGACTGACATCTAGGGCGTATGAAGTGAAGTTCAGTTGCCAAGTTTTTGAAGATACTCTTCCATTCTTTGGTCCAGACGGATCTTTCATACACAGATGATCCCTTCAGACATGCATGGTGTGATTAAGAATTTGAAGATCACTAGAAATTGTAAAAGGATGAGATAGAAAAATAAACATGCAAAACACCTGAACTTCAAAACGTAAAGATATGCGTCAGATTAAAAGTGGCTCAAGATTTCAGTCAGTTCTCTTTGTTTTTATAATTACTGAGACATAGAGATAAACTGGATCATCGAGGTAAATAACTCATCAAAGTTAAACCCGTTCAGAGATTACTATCCCAATTGCATGGATTTATCTAACAAATAGATATTTCTATGAACCCAGTTCATGTCATTCCTCAGATGTACAAATTCATATTCTATGGAAGTGAAGTGATGATGTTACATTTAATGCATTTCCAAGAGTGCAAGCTCCATCATTTTGAACTGAACCAAATCGAAATGGTTATGACAAAGAACAAGATAAAACAAAATGAGTTTGTTCATTGGAATATCAAGTAATCTCGTACACATTTATATACAAGATTTTAATTTTAGATAAAGCTTAAATGTTGTGGCCCAAGGTACGTTCTGCTACTTTGATCATATCACCAACAACGCCCATTGCTGTCACATCAGCTCCTGCTCCTGCTCCCTGAATGATCAAAGGGTTCGGCGAATATCGTTTTGTAGAAAACGAGATAATGTTATCTGATCCACTTAGTGTAGCAAACGGATGAGAAAATGGGTATCTGTTGGAACATCAAACACAAAGCAATTAGTCAAGAGCTCATAAGGGAAATACCTCAAAAGATATTCATAAACTAACTTTTCTAATCCAGCTTTAACTTCACCATTAGATTTAGAAGTCAAATCAACAATTCCAACAAATCTTAAAACACAACCTTCTTGAAAAGCTTGCTCTTTAAGTGTTTCAAATTCTTCATCAAACTTAGGTAATCGGTTCATGAATTCAATAGGATCTTCAACGGTTGATAATTGATCCGGTACTAAAGATTGAGTGGGTACAGATTGGTATCCGTCTTTCAACGAGATTGGAGTAGATAAATTTCTAGCTAAGATGCATAATTTTCTCGCTACATCTGATCCATTGAGATCATCACCTGGATGAGGTTCGGTATACCCATTAGCTTTGGCTTTGGCTACTACTTCTGAGAATTTTGTCGTTGTACGTAGATTAGGTTTGCTGAATTCATTGAACAAGTAACTCATCGTTCCACTAAAAACACCTTCGATTTTCAAGATCTCATCTCCTGTTACTACAAGTTCACGTAAAGTGCTGATGATCGGAAGTCCAGCACCGACAGTAGATTCCTTGAAGACCAAATTGTGGGTTTCTTGTGATGCTTGGTCAATAGCTCGGTTAAGTTCTTCAGGTCCAGAGAAAGCTTTCTTGTTGGGTGTCACAAGATGGATTGATGAAGCAGAAGATAAGATTGTAGGATAAGCATTTGCTAGGTCTTGATTTGACGTACAATCAACGACGATCGCAGGTCTGGGTAGCTTGATGGGATCGGATATATATTCTAAGATTCCTTTTAAACCATCTTTGGATTGTATCGCAGCATTCGATTTTAAATCATGAATTAAATTAGTGGCCGTATAATCGGTATGATTGTTAGATACTATGATAGATTTCTTGGATGTATAAAGTGAATTGATTTTGAAGATCTTTCGTAAGTTTTTGGAATCAAGTTGATGTACTACTCTTTCTCCTACTAATCCTACTCCCACTATCTCCATTGTTTTGGTTCATTGTTCATTTTGTTTCGTCATATTTTTGATGCGTACAACATTTCAGTTCAGTTTCTCTTCTCTTATCAGAACATAAGTTGACTTTTAGGGAGAGAAACTTACCGATGACTACGTTGATTGGTTTTGATTGAGCCATTTTATCAAGAAGTGTTGAACTTGGTTTTGACTTTTTCCTCAGCCGAGCCGGGGCCTGATCAGGTGGACGCAAAACGTGACATATGCAATTACAGATGACAGGCTCGCAGAAACCTTTCACAGACTCTGTCGATGAAGTCCCTGAAAATATTGATTCAAAGAGCTTTCAAGACTCAGCCTGAGCATTTATGCATGATGGCATTCTGTTTCAAAAAACTTGATCGTTCATTTTTAAAATAGCAAACCAATTTGCACATCGATTTTAGATGATTACGCCTTGAAGGTTTCAAAAAAGCTATTGATCATGAGTATGCAAAAGCTGATGAGGTGAACTAGAACCTCTAGCTACCTTAGGGTCTTTCAAGAGCTTACAACCTATCAATGAGGTCATCAGCGAGAGATTTCTCTAGAGGACCCAAAGAGAGATGGTAAAAGAACTGCAGTATTCGTGTGATGAGACACATGCTCTGCGAAGAGCTCTCCTAGCGGTGTAGCGAAGGGCATGAGGAGAGATCAAATGTTCATAACTCGCGGAAGTCCGCCAGCTCGAGCGAGTTCAAGTTCAATATCCATGCGACTCACTTCGCCTAGTCGCTTATAACTCGATCATCAATGACTAAATGTACCACTCGTTCACCAGCCCACGTGCTAAGACCCTAGCGAACCTGGATTGAAATACATTTCACAGGCTACAGCCACATCTTTCCATTTCTCCATTCTGATTCCAAATTCAGAACATATCCGGAAGGAGTGTTCGAGATTATAGAGATATGGAATCATGTTCGGAGTTTGGTTTGGGGGTCTTTGTGGTTCAGATTCCAGAAGGCAGAATTTTGAAAAAAGATCTCCACAACAAGTTTGATTGTCCCGAATGTTCAACAAATTCAAAGCTTCTTGTTCATTTTATGATGCATGATGTATGATGTATGATGTATGATGGGTGAATCGCATTCTATCATCCTTGAGAATCCGGAGTCCATCAAAGTGTCTGATAAAGGTTAAAAATTGTGTGTATACGTTCCTCAAGTGTTTGACTTCATCTATCAGAAGCACATGAACGTACACTCAAGAAAGCGGCATCGGAGGGTGAGTTGTGGGACAGACTCCTCTGTTTCTGAAGTCTCTTCGAGGGTGCGGCGAAGGTGCTCGTGGGGGGCTTGGTTAAGCTTAGATACATATATAGGTTGGGAGTTGAAGTTGAGTCAGAACTTCAGAATTGACCGAGGATTTGGACGCACATATTTCGATTTGACCTCTGACACGACACCTATCATCATGACATTCACTTCTTCATGATGAAGCATCAAGGTTGTATGTACAATCTCTTCAGAATCATTTGGCCTTTAAATTCCTTCTGACATGATATCCTACACTTCGATCCTTAGACCCAATTGACTGCAGAATGGATAAAATCAAGCCTTGAAGTCTTTGAAGTGACATTGGCAGATCTTACACTTCATCTTCTTGGTTGAAGGCCAGTCATTGGGTCTAATAGTGGGTACCATACGGTGATAGGATGGTCATCGCGTGAAACAACATGATATTGTAATTCGTTTGCCATCAGCTTTCAACCGTTTCTCCTACCAAGGATAGATAGCGTTTCTTTCCTTTAAGCCGTTTGTCCAATCTACACACTTCTCTCAGAGAATTTGTCAAACTTCAAATATTCTCCTTTTCACAAAATCTTCCTTCATGATGCTATGTATCTCTATCGTATAAATTAACATCGACTTCTCTCACTTTCCTATCCCTCTTGAACACTTCCCAAAGCGAAGATCATTTTTTGTCTTTTCTTCTTCTATCATCATTGCTCTGGGTTATCTTACCAAATCGATTATCGATCAAGATTCCAAGCAGTCATACAAGTAACAAGCCCTATTTTTCCTCATTATCGTATCAATTGATAAAACAAACCATTCTTTCCATTCTTTCCATTCTTTTTGAATTCATTTTGCAACCAAACTCACATTCTCAAAAAAGTTCCATCTCATCAGACTAAATGTACTCAGCCAAGAAGTCTCAACCCGCTCCCTTCGGGAACTCTCCTCACGAACTCTCGCCATACAAGAAATGTGCTCCGTCCTCTAATCTTGTCGCGTGAGTTGATTTCTATCACATACCACCTATGAATACCAACTGACTAGAATGTCTTTCTGTATCAACGAAAGTGGTGCCCCGAGCAGTCGAACACCAAGCTCTAAGCCCAAATCACTGAACTCATCACGATTCCTTGAAGCAAACTCTGGTGTCAAACCGGTACCTCGACTTAATCCTTCCGAACACAAAATTCAAGATCTCGGTGTGAAACTATTAGCCAGAAAACCTCCACCAGTCTACAATCCTAAAATCTCAGTCCCATCCTTTGGACTGAAGCCTAATACTTTTCAACAAACTAGTTCATGTCCGACTCTTTTACACGTCGAAAAAGTCAATCAACCTAAACCTCCACTCAAGTTGATCGAACACAAAGAACCCACCTCGTTGAAGAAACATACTGCATTCAGTCTGAATCCGAAAGGAGCATTTGAAAGATTCATAAAATCAGCTAAACGCAATCTAACTCTTGATTCTTCATTTTCTAAAACTAATCCAACTCAAACTAACAAATCAAAATCAAAATTAAAATCACCTACAACCAACAAATTGATGATCTCATATCCCAAAAGAATCCAAAGTCCAGATTTTGATTTTAATAAAACACCTAGATTTGAAATCGAAGAAATCAAACCGAAAGTCGGATTGAGAAGATTTGCAAGTACATCAAGTGATTTAAATCCAAGAATCAAACCTATTATAAATCGTGATAATTCTACTATCAAAAGATCTCAAACTTGTGCTAAACGTGTTTTTAATTTAAATCAATTTACAAAATCAAATAAATCAAAACTGAATATAGTTGAACCTGTTAAGCTTGTCACGATCCCTGAAAATGAAGTTGTTCAAAAACCTCCATCTTTTCCTTCTGAAACTGAAAACAGTCAAGATGAGTTAACTTTATGTGGTACGGACAATAAGAGTTATGAGACGATTGTAGGTGATATCAAAGATCAACCATTCACATCTCAAGTCTTCCAACCGATTGAAGAGATAGGATTAGCTATGCTGCCTGAAATCAATGGCGAAGAAGATTCGACCTCAAGACCAGCTTCTTTTCAAGATCAAGATGAAAAGTTACATCAAGTCTCTCCACCTTGGAATTCAATCCCTTTGAGTGATCATCAAGGAAGCCCGGACCCAGCCTTAATCCCATTGCCAAGCACACCTCGTTCTCGTTTTTCAATCCTAGAGTCTTCCATCCAATCCATCACTCCTGCATCAAATGAAGACTCAAAGGACTCCTACAAAACGAAGATCATAGAAAAAACCATCTACACCCCTAGCTCTCGTGCTCCTTTCTCACTTAAGAAACCTTTAATTCACTCACCAACTTCAACTTCAAATGAAGACCAAAAAGATTGTACTGATAAAAGACCCTTGATCGATCAAGCTCCAGTTTCACCACCCTCACGCTTTTCGAGGAGTACCACTTATTCTCAAAACTCTGATTTGCAGGAAGAAACTATTGAAGAGGATATCACTTTAACACTTATGGGTTGTGGTTCATCTTACACGCCTTACAATCTTAAAAAGTTTTACTCTAATATGTCGTCTACCACTATTACTAACACTACTAATCTTTCTTGTACTTCTGATCTTGAAACTGATGAGAAGAAATCACAAGTCTCTGGCTTAGAAGATGAAGGTGATTTGAATCAAGATGGAAATGAAAAAGAAATCAAAGTTGAAAAAGAAAAAGAAAAAGAAAAAGAAAAAATTAAAATTCAAAAAAAATCTTTACATAGGTTTTCGAATTTATTAGGTTTAGATAAAACAGATTTTGATTATTGTTCTGATTGGTGTTTTGATTTAATGAAATCTTTATCTAAAGTTAAAGTTTAGAATACACAAAATATATATGAATATTCTTTCTCTTATTTTTCTTCAATAAAATAAATAACCGAAAGTAAATAAATAATATCTTTGTTTGATGTTCTCTATGATTTAGGTATCTTTTTTTTCCCTTGTGGGTTTTTGAATTTTGTTTTTAAGAAGTACATACTTGATTAAAGATTTAATAAGTTCTCATTCATCTTTTAATAATTCGTTTGTTTTTCTTCTACTACGTTTTAAAAGATTTTTCTTAAAGAATTCAGAGAATCAGTATCACTACATAATCTTAATATCCTTGTTTTTTTCTCTTTTGTTATATCCCAAAAAGCAGGTTATAAGAAAAACCAATATTTTACCATTTGAAACAGAGTTGTACAAGGGTTGAAAGACTTGATATTTTTGGGTGGGAGGGATGTCTTTAGAAATGATTTGAAATCCGAATTTTCTTACTTTTTGAAAATTTCTCTTGAGGGTTCCAGTCTACAATACTAAGTCTTTTTTTCAAAGGATGACATGTTCCTCGTAGTCAGTACCATCTTTTAGATGCAGCCCACATGATTGATCATTCTGTGCCAATGTCGTACTATACTTATCAAGTTTGGGTGGAGATAACAGGAGGTTGAGTTATATTGTCTTTCAGTACTTCAGATTTGTTCCATGATGACAATCTTTAAATGTGTCCGCAAGATCATAACTAGATCTCTACACATCGTGAGTCTTTTGATTGACTGAAAAAGACGAGTTATTTGATCATGATTAGATATAGATTATACCACTTGTATAGGTTTTGTAGAGATCTCAACATCGAGTTTTTTGGGTGATGCAAGCTTAATTTCAAAAAGAACAACAAGACAGATTCGATGATACATACAATATATTAACCAAAACCAAAGATTCAAAAAATTTCATTGTCACCATGATTCCCAAAAAAGCATACATCCGAAAAACAAGTCAATTCAATCCAACTTCTTTTCACTTAAGTCTTCTGCGATTTCTTTCTTTGGAAAATTACCAATCGCATCCTTTGGTAAATCTAATTCGACTTGAGCTGTCCTACTTTGATACGACCCAGTGGGTTTCAAAACCCCCTTCCTAAACAACTCTTGACGTTTTTCTAAATCATGAGCATACATTGCGATTCCAATCCGATTTGAAATCGAAAAGATTATACCAATCAAAGGTGTTCTCTGTAGTAAACAACTAAAGAACCCTAGTAATCGTAATTCTCGTTCTCTTTCCGTTATAAAGATCGAGATTTGTAAGTCCGTCATCTTTTTTGATTTGAAGTATGGTTCTAGCAATCTTTCGGATAAAGTGAGAGATGATAAGAATGAGATGATCATCGTGTTCAGGAATGGCACAAAGTGAAGTGGGATGAGTAGTACTGAATGACAAACAAACCAAAAATCGAGTCAATAAATTCCAACTCTTTTACACAGGGAATCGCAGGAGATTTCGAGAAATGCGTTTTGTATAGTGAGGACGAGTTTACCTTTAAGTACGAAGAATCTAACCACAGGTCCTGATAAGGTATTATACCACCGTAATTTACTTAACCGTTTCTGAGCCTTTTCAACCGGAGCAACTTCCCATTCTTCAATATAATCACCCCAAAAAGATTCCGGTTTGTTTCTAGATTCTAAAGTGATTTGATAAACATATTTTCTAGAATTCGAAAGTTTACGTTTCAAAGACCATTCGATCAACCAACTAATCTGAGTGATCAAGATCGAAAAGACGGCTAAACGTTTAACTGAAAGTCTCAAAAAGCTAGCTTCTTCTGTATATTTGATTAGCTTTGAACTTTTCATAAAGAATTTCACCCATAGGTTTATGATCGGATATGAAATTATCGATGTTCCTATTGAGATCAAGATTGTGAATTTGATGGACGATTTACAGTCTTTCCATATCGGATACCATAGTTTGGAATCTGTTGTAAGTCGATAGATACCAATGAATAGATAGATCGGTGGGAATGAAAGTAATTCCTGTGGCATATTCTTTGGAGCTCTAAAATCGAATTCTCGTGCTTTGTTGTGGTTCTGTTGATGGTGGTTATTGTTGAGATTGCCTCAAGTTTCAGGAGTGTTAGTTGACTTCGATCGGAAACCACACACCACTGTTGTAGACACAACTGCGGCACAGCCATTCTCTCACGCTGTTGCTGACCAAAGCTCATTCTTGTCTCGAATTCTATGTAGCATCCAAATCACTGTGGATTCCAAATCTTATTTCTCATGCTTATGCGTTCTTGTACTTTTGCTTACAGTGGGTAAACCCGAGTATGTGTTCCGACCTGCCCTGCAAAATTGAAATTTCACCTTTCGGGTCAAAGACGGGGCACTCAATCTGAATGTTGGGGACTGCCACCCAGACCAGTGAAAAGAGAATGCTTAGATGCATCTGGGAATATGGTGCTGGAGATGAGAGATGTGATTTAATTTTTTTAGGGTTCCAGATTTTTGGACCTGGGCTCATAGCTAGGTGTTGAAGCCTACTCCGGGAGGTAGCCAAGCACTACGGGTTGATACCCAAGTACTCAGGGCTGAGCTAAGTGGCAAATAACCTCTGAATTTTCTTTTCTTTTTGAAAAAAAATCCAAATTTTACACCCTGGCAGCACCCCTAAACCTCATTCACCAGCAAAAAAATAAACAAAAGCTGGGAAAATTTCTCAAAAATTTTGGACCCAAACCTCTATGCAGGGCCGGCTTGTAACACATACTCGGGTTGACCCATGTAGTAGAGAACATGCGGGCATGCCTGTACCAGTTGAAAGCTCATTTAACATGTACAATTAAGACAATGGCTTACAACTCTGATTGTACTGTAGGTAGTGCACTTTGAATTTGGTCAGGATACTAGCAAAGTAAAGAAATGATGGAGGAAGCTGGTAGGGTAATTGTGGGCTATAGTCAATATCACTGCAAACATCAAACAACTTCCCTTCAATTGAGCAGGGGAAAATGATTGGAG
>KZ120503.1:1530-11679 GCA_002157025.1 Melampsora abietis-canadensis | reverse complement strand
CAGGAACAAAGATTTATAATCACTATTGACGTCATCACTTCATGATAAGATCACTTAATCTACTTGAAATAAAATTGAAGCTGAATTACGTTGAAGTCTTGATTGTCTTTCAACAATGGCTAGTTGAACACCTTCAACACGTGAGTAAAACTTATTCTTCAAATCTTTTTTGTTACTTTTTCATTAAACTTTTATTCTTTTTAATTAATTTATTTATCACTTTCAAACAAACTGACTATTTCATATCTTTGTTAGTGGCCTGGGCTGACACCAAATGTGACAAATTGAAGGTTGTGATCATGCCCATGATCAAGAAGATCATTCATTACCAGAAGGCTGCCCAGAAGAAGGAAGCCTATATTTGTTGGGCAATTCTCACCCCTTGTCTTAAGCTTACAGCTATCAAAGGACAAACATTGGAGTTGCTTGGTTGGGTTGCTGAAGAGTTGGTTGCATACTTCACTGATGAAGCACGTGGATGAAAAAATGAAGAAACTATCAATCCCAATTGTCCTCAACACTCCATCAAACACCGTAAGATGGTCCCAATTGAACACAAAGTCAACAAATATTTGACCGCACCTCAAGCAGACAATATCTGCGATCCTCTTGCTAATTGGGAAGTCTGCCAACATCATTGGCCCTCCCTTGGATGCGTGGCAAAGGCCATGCTCGCAGTCTCCGCCACCAGCGCTCCTTCCAAGATTTCCTCTTCTAATGCGTTGAGAAACGTGAGTGACGTCTTTAACTGCCCTCAATCCCGAGGCTCAACTTTGTCTCAAGAGCTTGAAGAAGGAAATTGCAAAAGATAAACAAAACAAGTAGCTCTTATCGTTGTTTTACTTTTACAACTTGAGTTTTTTTTCTCAAAGTAGCTCTGACAATCAGTTCAATTTATAATTATGTTCCCCTAGCGTCTAGAGTAGAATTTCCTATCTTATAAGTAAGCTGTCAGCTGTTTTGAGTGTTCTCATGAAATTTTTGACACACATGAATATGAAAGATTATAAATAGTTTGCCTTTTTTTTCCCCACAACCAAGCCTGGCCCTGACTGATCAACCAAAAATCTGGCCCTGCCCTGCATCGAGCATTTCTCAGAGGCCCTTGGGGCACGACAGGCCCGGGTCGCAGCCCCAGTACACTTCGGCCAACGCAAGCCATTACTCACGAGTCATAAGATCATGGATTTATCACCCAGGAGCTTTTATTATCACAAAACTTGTCACATAATTTGGAGACTATAAAATCAGATCCCTTCAAAAACAAGAGCAAATAAATCATGAAAAGCATATATTTAAATTTGTGTAACTCAAAGCAATTCACAAAGGAATCTCAATTAAAAAAACCTAATGAAAACAAAAAGAAACGATGATTAAATACAATGATGATTAACATCAAAATTAATAATACAACTTTATCCATATCTCATTCATTTATTGATAAAGAAACTTCATCATCATTTCGATCATAAAAAATATACTAAAATAAAACACTCGCACCAAAAGAGATCCATGAGGTTTGGTTCAGATGATCTTTATGAACTTGTAGAAGCTTGTGAACCAGCTTGACCATTCTTTTCATTCTCTTCATTTTTTTCTTCAACAAGTTGATTAGAATTTTTGACTGATCTACCACTCAATCTACCATTCACATATTGTTGTCCGATCACCTAATCAGAAAAAACACCGGTCAATCAGTTTCGTATACAAACTCAACCAAAAAAGAAAACACAGAGCGACAATGAACCAAGACTTACTTCTGTACCTCTGCGAATGATTTCAACCATCACTTCTTCAACCCACTAAAACGGTCCCCAAAAAGAATCAAAACTCAATCAAAGATGAACTCTTTGAAGCAAACCTCAAGAAGTCAAATCAAACGCCTTACCTCATTTTCTTCAAAAGGTATTTGAAGCCAAGCCGCCGGCATAGATTGAGAAATCGTAGCATGATCAATCGAGTTATTCAAATCTCTCAACAAGATCAAAAAGAATAAATGTTCTTCTTCAATCACACTAACACCTTTCAACCCATCTTTAAGTTCATTTGATTCTTTCATAGAATTCAAAGAAGAACTTAAACCTGGTAAAGTTGAAATTATCGGTTGGATTCGAATGTATACTGAGCATCTAGTAATAGGTAACTCTTGGCTTGTTGAAGGGTCTAAGTCTTTTGAGCTTTGTTCATCTTTTTGAGTTTTTCTTTTGATCATTTGTTCAAGATTTGCCTATCAATCAAACCGAAGGGAAGAAAAGACAATCAATTGTGAGGGAAATGAAGGGTCTTTGGTTGGTGAAGAAAAAGGTGTGACTAACCAGAGCTAGTTTATAGCCTTCTGTCATCCCATTAACCGCTTGTAAATCTCTTTCTGGATCATCAGATGATCTTTCTTTTGGTTTTTCTTCTTCTCCTTTATTAAGCACTAGATCACCTCCATCTACTTGTTCCATTATCTATCCTCAACAAACAAAACTCAGTAAACGCTCGTCTGGAAGGATTCTGTTTGAAGGGTCACTAACCTTGGATAAGGATCTATAAACCAGTGTTTCGATTCCATCGTATCCAATCATATCATATGATAATTGAACTTCAATAATCTCGTGTTCAGATATAGGTGGTACAACTGCATTCATAATATCTGTTAAAGATTTCAAACCAGTAGCTTGTAAATCTTTACCTATCCAGTACCAAACAGCAAACGAAAACCTATGAGTAATGTGATCCAAAAGCAATCTTTATTTTCGAAACAAAAGACAAGAATTATACAAACTTAATTGATCAATCCCACTAGCTTTTACATATCCCATCACACCTTCTTTCCATTTCCTTGCAGTTTGAGTTTGACCGGTGAGTTGAGTTTGTAAATTCTCATTAAGATGTTTAACTAAATCTGATGATTTAGATGGGTCTACTACCACCGACTGAACTTGACCAGCCGCATTGATCGCTTGGTTCAACACATTCGAAGTCGCTTGTTTCAATACCGATCCCCATCCCCAACCACCACCAACACTTGATGCTGGTACAGAGGCAGGTTCAGTAGGGGTAGGTCGAGTACTGTCCGTCGATTTACGCGCTTGGGTGGTGGTATTTGGACCTGGTGAAGTCAAGGATGAACTTGATGGTTTTCGTGAAAGTGGATGAGGAAGAGTGTTGAGTTTTTTAGTTTGAATACTAGCTGTTGGAGTCGAACTACGTTGGGTGATCTCATCTAAAAAATCTAATACGCTTTGGGCATCTTCAGGCTTAGAAGCTGAGCCCGAACTTGGTGGATTATTGGGGTTTGAGTTTAGCTTTTGAGCGTCTTTGGGGCTTGATGGATTGGCTCCTGCTCCTGCTCCTGCTCCTGCTCCTGTGGTAGATGGGGTAGGGGGTTTGGTAGTGGGTGTGAATGAGTCTAGGTCGTCTAGGAATGATAAGACGTCTTGACGAGATGATAATTGCTTTGGTTGTTGTTCGCTCATCTGTGTTGATGGGATGTTTTTGATTAGCTTCACATTGACTGAAGTTATAAGATATATATATTATGATTAGATGAATGAAGACTTACTTTGATTGATGGTTAATGTTGAATTGATCGAAGCTAATCGTTTGGAGAATGTTTTGGTCATCAATCAGACTCATGAGAGTGGTATACCGTATACTTAAACCTGATCTCATCTGTGTCACTTGACTGTCACCTTCACTGTCACTGTCACTGCTACTGTCACCGTGTTTGTTACTGTTACTGTCACTGTCACTGGCACATCCGCTGGCACTCGACTGTCACTTGACTGTCACTCCCCTCTTTCACAATCCACCCCGATCCAACTCGGTCCTCAATCAAATCATAACTCAACTCCAACCAACGGAACAACCACTACCACTTCAAAACCAATCAACACGATGGCCGAACCATCAAATCCTCCTCAACCACTAGAACCAGTAATCGTCAATGAAGTATTATATTGCAAAAGTAAGTCATATCTGATATCCACTTTTTCTCCATGAACCCATGATTGACAAAAATCCAACAAAAGCTAATGAATGGTAAATTAAATCATATTTCAGTTTGTTCATTTCCAATCGAATATTGCGAGTTCGGAACCAGACTTTCAAAGTAACTTAAAACCCCCATCTATCCACCCCAAGACCCACATCCAAAAGAAAAGAAAAAACATTAACCACCCCAATCTTCCACACTCCAAACAGATGTAAAACCTGGCTCTCAGAAACCCATCCAGCCCAATCCAAGATCCTATACCCAAACCCAACTGAATTAGAATCTCAACTCTCTAACCTATCATTAGAAGAAAGAGAAAAACGATTAAAAGAAGTGGAGAAAGCGAATAAAGAAGCTTTAAAGAAAGAAGTTAAAGAAGAAGCTAGATTGAATCGATTGAAAGAAAAAACGTTGGCTTCTAAGGTGACTCTTAAGACGGTGGAAAGAACTAAGAGGAAACGGATCACTACTGTTCATGGACTTGAAGCTTTTGGTTCGTCTGTTTTTTCTCCACTAATCTGGGTTGAGTTGGATTGAAAATTGATCATATTTGTTTTGGACAAATTAGGGGTTGATCTGAAGAAATTAGCTAAATTGTTTGCATCTAAATTTGCCACTGGAGCATCAGTGACGAAAAACAATCAAGGAGAAGATGAGATTGTGATCCAAGGAGATGTATCAGATGAAGTAACTCACCCTTTTCCCAAACAAAACCCAACAAAGAAATTTAATTGATTTTTTTGGTTTGCTTTTGATTTGATAGGTTTTAGATTTATTTGAAGAAACCACAGGAAAGTTTGCGGATTTAATTGGGAATGGAAAGATACCAGATGAGAATATAATTTTTGTGGATGATACGAAAAAGAAAAAACCGACTTAAGTTTTGGTTTCGATTAAGTAAGTATGTTTAATTATGAATTGGAGTTTATGCGATTGCAATATATGTTTGTAATTCACAAGTATTTCTGCTAGCTCATTGGATCTGGAAACAGTCTTCTTTGTCTTTGTATGTGGGTTTTCTTTGGTCGAAGAAAATGGTATAGGTCAAAGTATCAAGCATGGGATTTGAGTGGTTGGATGCATTAAGTATGTCTTGCTCGGTTGTAAGAGATACTTTGGAGTTATTCATAACGGATGTATAAGATCATGATGAGAGTTGAACATATTCGAGCTTCTTCAAATGATGATTGTCAAGTTATCCATTTGTTACTAGTAGGACTTGGTTAACGTATAGTATGATTGGGGTCATCATCTTGAGAAGTGATCCTTACATCGAACGTTCTTCTCGTCAAGAATTAGAGATTAGATTAGGATGTATGAACTGACCGTCTGGACGCGCTTTGATTCTGTTGATATATTGAATCATCTTCTGTACTCTATAATTCAATTTACAATATATAACACAAGTACAATACCATCACTTTTCTTCCAATTTGAATTCATCAACTCTAATCAATCATAGGTTGATCAACTTTCGAAACCTCTTCTTTTGCAATTTCTTCAAGTAAGACTCCTAAAAAGAAAAATCAAAGAAGAAGAAAAAGTCGCAAAAAGAATTCATCATGAACGTTTCATTCTGCATTTTTTGTGTAAAAGTAAATAAGATTTGAAATTCATTGTTGAAACTGAACCTATTGCAATTAAACTAGAACCGTGTAAACTTTTTAACATTAGTTTAGGTTCCGATTTTTTATCTTTTCTTGGTCTTCCTGCTCTGATTGGTTTAGGTTTCATTAAGTTTTGGTTCGTGTAAAATCTTGAAACGCTTTCGTGGATTGAAACTAACAATGACTAATGAAAGAAAAAACATTTGTTAACTTCTGAGGTGTGGATGTGGGTGTGGTTTTTTTTTGGTAGAGGAGAGATTTACTGAAGATGGTAATACTTCAGAATTCGAAAGTGATATGGTTCGTTAGCTTGTTTGGAATAGTTGGGTTTGTAAAGGATTGCGAAATTTGCTTACGATGGTTGAGTTCTTCTGGAAAAGGCTTTCGGTCTTGATTTTTATCATTGATCGGTTCTATTCTCTGTTCATCAGCAAACGAAGTGGAAGGCTCCGGTTGCTTTTGATAAGAGGTTTGCGTCATTTCACTCTCCTCTTGCTCCTCGTGTTCTTCTACATCTTCATCATTCGCCTTCCTCTTTTTCTTACTTTTCTTCTTATCACTTTCCGTTGGTTCTTCTTCTCCATCCTCTCCATCCTCTTCTTCATCTCCATTCCTCTTCTTACTCCTCTCACTCCTAATCTTCCTTGCCAGCTTTTTCCTTTCATACTTTTGAACATGTTTCTCTTTACTTATATCTTGTCTATTCAAAACATTCTTTAAATTCATATACCATGGTCCGTCTTCTATTTGATATTTCCTTTTATACCTAAATGCACATGGTTTTTTCGGTTTCTTTTGATAGTAAGTTTCTTCTTCTTCTTCTTCTGAAAGGTGTGTGGATTGAGGTTCTTCTGGTTTTGAATATAAATGAGTTCTGTGAATTGTATATATTGAGTCTTCTTCCATTTTGGTTTAATTTGGTTTGAGTTCGAGTTTGATTGAGTTTGATTGTTGAAACCAAATTGTTGAAGGTGAACAATGAACATGTAGATTGTTGCTGATCAGGACTAGGACCGACTGAGATCGAGTCAGGCTCACTTCGGTACCTTCACTGTCCCGGTACTTTTCTAGTTTGTTGGCTCGGTGACTCAGCTGTGACGTAGCAGTTGATCAAGTTTGTTTGAATTGTTGAAATCACTTTCACTTTCAAAAATGTTCAACAACAACTATCACCATCACCATCAACTTACTACACCATCAAACTCATTCATCATCCAATCTATCACTCAAGAAGATGGCTAATCCATCAACTTTCACAAACGCACCTATCACAAAAGGTTAGTACTCTCAATCACCTCAAACTTTGATCATCATCAATTCATTAATCCTTTGTCTTTTTCATGCAAGAATAGCTAGTATTATTGGATTTTCTTTGCTTTCGTTCTTACTTTCGAATCATCAACATCTGTTAGATTTACCACTCAAACCCGAATTGACAAGAAACCTTCAGGTATGTAACTAATTTCACTCTGATGTCTTGATGAATTCAAACTTATCATAAACTGTTTTTGGGGGTAATCACTTGCAGCTCTGGAGAATTATATCACATCATTTAGTTTGTTCAGACTTATTGGATGTGTTTCTTATAGTTACCTTACTATGGAATACTTCGATACCTATCGAACGTATCTTTGGTTCAACTAAGTATGCTGTCCGTTCTTTTCCTATTCTATTTTATGACTTTTTGGAATTTATTGAATCTTGGTATCAAGAATTTGAAGCTGATTTATTTGGAATTTTATGAACTTACTTTTTGTAGAGTTTTTTGATTGTGACGATCATCATTGGATCTTTTCTTGAACTTGTGGTCTTGGTGATTGGCAATCAATTATTCAATTACAAGTCAGTTGAAAAAAATCGTCTGGATTCTTCAAAAATATCAAACCAACCCGAAAGAAAACTAACTTTTTCAATTCTTTTTGTTAGATCAATTCCTTCTGGCCCATTCTTGATCACATTTTCAATTCTTTATCAACACCAAAACCTAATCCCTTCACTTCACGATTACATCATCACTCCCTTCAAATTCGATTCACATACATTTTCACCACACCTTTTATCTCTCTTTATTTTCTGTTTGAATCCGATTTCAGCCACTTTAGGATTACTAGTTGGGTCGATTTACAGAGTAAACCGATTTAAGTTGAATACATGGAGGATCCCTTCAAGATATTTACCGAAATGGATTACTGATCCCAAGGATTCAAGGTTTGTTAGAATTGAAGATCCGGCCACAAGATCAAGAAACTCTGGGGTTTCAGTTCCTACACCACCACCTAATGATGAGGAATTACATAACTTGTTGGTGATGTTTCCTAATCTGTCGAGGGATGAGGTTTTAAGGAATTGGAATTTGTCAGGTGGGAATTTAGCAAGCACAGTGGAATTGATCCTTAACCCTACTGATACATCATAGGGAAGAAAACTTTGTAAAAAAAATATTATACCTGTTGAACATATTCTTTGAATTGTGCAACACTTATCATCTAGCAATCTTTTGACTTCTGGAGGAAATATGTTGATGTTTTGCTAATGTTTCAATGGAAGAAGATTACTAGAAATCAGATAATGTCCATTTGATGGGAATGGCCTGGTGATACAGTTCAGTGGTACAAAAACAAGAATAGAAACATACATTCTTATTTTGAGATTGAACAATGAATTGTGGAAATGTCAACCCTGGTACTTACGAAAATCACGAAAGAGCAAGATTAAGAAGTCCTAGGCCAAATTCCCACAAGGGATAATACATCATAACCAACACAACAACACCTTACGGGGTGGCTAGTGGTCTGTACAATAAAAAATGTGACAACTAACTAAGAAAACGTGTAACACACTTGAGAAACATCAATAAAAACCATAACAAATACTACTGAAAGAAGAACTGAACAACATGAACAGTTAAAATAAAAAATAAATAAACATAAAGGTGAAATAAAAAATTTGTGACATTTTTTTGTTACTTTCTTCAAAAAACCACGCAATCAATTCAACAACACAAAACAACAAACTGAGAAGGGAGGGAAGGGAGGGATTTGAAAATTTGATAACTAATTTGACAACAATAGAGTATAAGAGTAAAAGTGATATTCAAAAGATGAGATGAAAGAATAGGTGAAGGTAAAGAAAAATGGTAAAGTGGTAAACAAGTAATGACGTCAAATACCAGATAGGTAATATGACTAAACTACTACCCAGCCCAACATTACAAACATTTTTGTTACACACCTATCATTCGTGACATTCCCTTGAATTCTTTGGAGGGAGTTATGTATGTACACCCAAGAAGAAAACACTGGGTATAAGAACCTTTTTGAAAGGATCACAACATTTGAAGTTTTGAAATACTCCTGAGCTTGGAGATCAACTCTCAAGGCTTGATCATCAATAATTCTGAGGGGTTTGATGAAAGTAAGAGATTGATAAAGTGGCTAACAATTGTAATTGGTAGCTGTTTGATTGTTCAGATTGATGTAGCTGTGTTTATATTTGACGTAATTTGAGAAGTCAAACTTCTTTATTTGTAATATAGATAAATGCTTACTTCACAACCTAGTTGAATTATCTCTTGTTTTTTTAGGTGTTCTAGTTAGGTTAGAGGATCCACAGTGGTGGGCTCCAAATCAGGGCTATTGCCAAATTTGGTGACTGAGCCCCAATTTTTTTCTGCAATGGCGGTCCCCATTGCCAAATGTTTTTGTAACCGGCTTCAAATTTTGAGCTGCAGGCTACAAATTTGGCAACAAAAAGCCAGGCTCCAAATTCCCACACTTTCTCAATCCCATAACTTGCACATGTAAGCCCAAGCATACCAATATCAAAGTGTGTGTAAACACATAGAATTTACACGTCCACACACCAAGGATTTGGAATAATTGGGTTTGGGACAAAACCACCACCACTATGGAACTTGAATGGTTACAAAAACTACTTGGAAGGTACTGTACATATTTGAAGCCCAAACGACTGCATCCAGATTGATTTGGGGCCCTACCAAATTTGAATTCACTCAATTTGAAGCCCTGATTTGAAGCCCACCACTGTGAATGCTCTGATAAAATGATGGTATGGACCCTGAGGTCAGGATGTCAAAGAGTAGACAAAATGATACCAACATCATTCTTGGTTATCTATACTTAACTTACTCTCATCACAGGTCTTTGAGAAGATTATGACCCTTCTTCACTTTGATGATCAACTATTGAACATTTTCTTCAAAGATATGGGTGACAGATGATGAAAAGGGAACAAGCGGCTTTATACAAGAAAGCCCTTGAGTGATAGTTATAAGCTTGTGATGATATTACTAGCTATTATGAAAAGCATCATCATCAGGAATTTCAAATGATGGTGAAGCGGGGAAGCTAAGGGAAGGAGAGTACTTTAAATCAACACTTGTGCATCAGATCTTTGCTGCAAGACTCAATCTGAGGAGGTTATTGTTCCATTGACTTCATTGTTTAGTCAGTGTAGGAAAATTGAGTGTGTAAGTCTCAGTTCAAGTATTCTGGTGGGACGTAAGATCCAATTCCACAAACTGCAAAAACGGCAGGCAGC
>KZ120501.1:0-12818 GCA_002157025.1 Melampsora abietis-canadensis | reverse complement strand
GTCCAGAAACCAATGAGTAGGGAGGAGTTACACTTGGTTGTGTCCTCACTTGTAGATTTCTTCAGCCATTGGACAAACACTGCATCATCAAGTAATGTACCGTTGCAGGCCTTTAGGAGGTCAATGTCCTCCTGCCTCAATGGGTTGAAAGTAGTAGGAACACCGTGTACAATGACAGTGTATGTTTTCTGTTTGATGGCGGGTTTGGAGAGACCTTGTAGAGCCAATTCTCCTCCTGGGCACAGAGGGCCTGTGCATGGCGCTGGGAGTCAAGGTATAGAACCAAGTTGCCAGAGGGGTGTCTATGGACGTTCCTGACCTCAATCAAGGCAGGTTTGGTGTCCTTCAGTTTGATTTTACTCATCCTGAGTTCAAGGTTGAGGATATTGATCAACTTGGGGATTGTCTTCTCAACACCTGCTATATTTTCAGGGTTGAGTTGACTGAGTGTGATTGTATGATCTGGGCGCAAGCAAGGGCTAGCCCTTGGAGAGGCACATGGCCCTGGCTGGGGTGCCTTCTGGGCAGAAGATGTATCCAACAGTTGCTTTGAGGCAGCCAAGACATATGAGGATTTGGGGGGTTGGCATTGTTTGTCACTGTGCTCTGATGGGCCTTTAGCCACGAGCTTTGCAATGTGTTTAGAGAGGACATCAACACGCTCAGAGATGGACACAACACCAGAACCGCTCCAATACGCTATGGATTTCAACCCATTTTGGTATTGGAGCACAGTGACCACTATGAGACAAGCAATACTCAACCAATATTTTCTTTTAAAAAATATCACAGGGTATTGGAGCAGAAGGTATTTTTCTGCTCCAATACCGCTATATATTGCCGCTATAAGGGGCAAAACATTGAATTGGAGTACCCTCAGACCCGGCCCGTATCAGAGCGGTCAGACCGCTATTGATTTTATGGCCTTGTGATGGCGGAGCGGAGTCACCACTACGTATAGTGGTCAATATAGCGGTGTAAAAATTGCTCCGATACTGCTCCGATACCGCTATATGTTGCGGAGCGCTTCCGGTATTGATGGACGAGACTTTAAACTCGAACGCTGAGGAGAGGGAAGATGTGGGCTTGGTGACTGTCTTACGGCCCGGTTCAAACGCCACACGTCTGGCGGCGTTGAAGTCGGCCTTCTCTTTGATGAGGCCGGTTAGCAGGAGTATGTCTTCTGCCGACTTGACATCCACCTTGATAAAGCTTGTCTTCTTCGATTTGGGGACGAGGGTGGCCTTTGTCACTTAGATCAAGCGCTGGATGAGGACATCAAGGGGCTTCGTTGATGACGGTGGGCCCCCTGGGAACAGTTTGGCGATACGAGTCGAACGTGGTGTGCTCGACAGCTCGTCGGCTTCAAGAAAGGGGCAGATCGGCGGTGTACTTAGCCTCGTACGCTTCCGATCGCGTGACAGGGGAGAAGAGGAGGTGGGGCAGGGACCCGTCGTCGCCAAGGGAGGGAGCACGACACTTTTGAGTGCCATGGACTGGCGCGTTGAGGGCGTCTTAGACACTGTTGGTGACAGTGGTTCGGTCGCCATCGGCGCGTCCGTCGCGTCGTCCCTAGGGGTCGAAACTGCCTGGGTTCCGGGATCAGGCGGTTCGATGTCCATTCCAGCGCGCGAACCGAGCTAGAAGGGACGTGGAAGTGAGAGTAAAGGTGGGAAAAGGGGGTTGATCGGGTGCAAGAGTTGACCGAAAAACCAGGAGAATACGATGGATGACTGCTTGCGCGGTCACGGAGGTGGTCACGTGACTAAATACGAAAATTTGGTTCGGGACAGAATCCTCAGAGAACTATCATGTGATCTGATCTGGTACTTCCACGATGTCTTTTGAATGTGTAGAAGGATATAACTGATGCTCTACCTTTTTACATGCTCTAGACTTCTGTTTTGGACCTAGCAGAGATCTAGGATTTCTCATCTGCCTAAGCGACTGTCTTTACGTCGATCTTATCCATTCCTTTCTACGTTTTGCCAAATGTTCCTTCTGTCAGTTCTTGCCGCGCGAGTCAAGGGAGACTATCTGTTTTCTAGCGATGTTATAGCATTGTGACTATCTGCTGAACCACGGAGAATTGATCCATCAATTTGCTTGATTTCTTATCTCATGTACACCTACCTTTCGTAGTCTGAGCAGAGAACTAACATTTCTTATTCTCTTTAATTACCAGACATGGTAATTAGACTTATTGACTTACGCCTCGAGGTCCTATCTCCCCAGTCTTTCTTTGTTCTCCTCATTCAATTTTTTTGTCCTTTAGATCATTCATTCACCTCTCTATGATCAGCATTTTTTTCAAAAAAATCAATTCACTTACACAGTTATGAAGTGTTTCGACGGAACAATGACTCCACCTATTTCTCCTGTTGTCATTGCATCTTTTCTTCCCACAATATTGCAGGACACCGCAACACTTCATATGCTTGTTCCAACAGTATTGATTTAGTTTTGTGCATTACAAACTTTTGTACCATTCAAAAAGCCTACTTCCTTGCTAAGGCTATGCTCACGCATATTATTACTAGTCCCTAAGACCGCGGACGCCTCTTTGTGGAATACGGCAGAGAGACTTATCGTAATCTTTCGCAGGCTCAATCCATTGACACAAACCCAATCTTTCAGCGTCTTTGTACTGTATCTCACTGCAGCTTTCCATTCGAGCGAGTGTCGAATTCTGAATCGAGCGAAAGGTTGCAATCCATGATCTTGCACTCAATCTCCCCAAAGTCCGAGAATACCCTCTCCGGGTGGTGGGGTAGTTTTTGAGTGTGATATTTGGTTTCAGAAATGCAAATCACAATAAAAGTCTTCTAACCCATCACAGCTTTTCACAGGCTTGAAGTTGCAACTCATGAGATCTATGGGAGTTCAAGTGGACAAGTGTCTCCCTTACGCATTCCCCTGTTTCCGGGGAGTCATTTTCTGAAAGGAGTCCACACTTTTCTTGACTGCTTAACTTTCAAGCTCCCTTATGTGAAACCCCGACTCCAGTGTATCCCATTGTTCTCTTCTTCCTTTTATCTTACGTTTTCGGACATGCTTTTCTTGTCACTTGTGTGCCTTTTCAAATGATCTTGCCATTTCTCTTACACGAATCCTCACCGGATCCGTCCATCAATGTTGTAGACCGGATCTAGATGTGTCGGAACCGGCCATTTCTATCTTGTCATGATGTCTCTGACATCAACATCATATGGTTGTGCCTCTGCTAGTTATTTCCTTATTAATACTTTGTAGCGAAGGAGGGAACGTCTATAGAAGGCGCCTTCTCCTTGCTCGTGGAATCAATCTCCAAGCAACTCCCATGCAACTTCACTAACATATCCACCAAACCGGACCCCTACTAGCAATAACAAACCTCCCACAAAACCTCGTTCCGAATCTTTCGATCAGTCCCCTTGCTTTCCAACATGTACAAGGCTGTACCGGTATTTGAAGATCATGAACGATTAAAAGGTCAACAAAACTTTCCTCTATACTGTTCCTTGGTCAAGTCTCATGCCCAAACCTATGGTTTGGACGGTATACTGGACGGTTCTGATATCGACCCTGGCTTCGAGGATGATTACTCCGGTTTTGTAGAAAGCCAGAAATGGCATGAAAGAGCTGTACAGGCCTACTATCTTGTGATCTGTAACGTAGACGCATCTATCATGGATCAATACGATCATATACACGAGTCAGATCCCAAACTTCTGTGGGATACACTACATGAGAAGTACGGTTCGAAATCATAAGCATCAAAGGTGTCTGAAATGTCATTGTATCCAATTCTATAACTTTTCAAGCTCAAGCCCAATTTTTGCAACTACACCACTACATAAAAATACGGTGGTGCGGCTTCCAAGTACGCCTCTAGGTAGCGCAGTTGTCTAGTTTATATAGCATCCAAGCCATCTTCATTTTTTGCAAAAATCGTCTCCTTTTCTTCAGACATACAAGTTATTTTCAATTTGTACTCAAATCCCAACTAGCAAGTTGATAACATGAGTCCATTTTCCATGAAATGTATCTTCTCTATCTCGTATTGCTTATATTCTGTTGCTTTTTGTATCTGTCTGTTTTTGAATAATTAGGATTCGAGCCGACTCGCTGCAGCAATGCAGCGTCTCAATTTGTGTGCCATTATGTGTAATGCGAGCGAATCGGAACGTACAAACATCCCCCTTCTCATCATTGAGCAATCAAATCATTGTGCAGCTATCCTCAACACACGCTATTCCTACCGTGAAGGAGTGCACTGACACCCCATGAATCCTCTTGTTTCATCTCCATGTAGCTTTCCTCAGGAAAATATGCGTGGCTGTGAAACACAACTCACAAGATCAATGACTCTCAAAAAACCCATCTGAGAATGTATGTACTACCGAATTCAAAGATTTTCATCTTGATCCCTTTGAAGTTCCATTTGGCGATTTTTCCATTCAATGGGATTCTAAAAGGCTCACAGTATCAAAATCATGCAAAGCGGAACAAGTCTTACACCTTCATTTTTCGAGAAACGTGTTCATGTTTGAAGAAGTGAGATAGAATGCTGTTCAAACTAGATCAGATTTTTTTTTCATAAATATACCAAAAAACCAGTTACTCCTTCTTTTTGTTCACTTCACTTCACTTCAAATCAAATCAACTCCCTCTTTGCAGCAAACCCATTTTACAGAAACCCAATCTACTTCTTCACCGCCCTTCGATGATATCCTACAATATTTTTAGAAACCAAACTTACTGTCTTTCATGACAAAAAAACCCAAAAGGTAATCATTAAAAAGGAGTCATATCAAAAAAAATCCAATTGCTTAAACACATTTAATACCAAAAACTCTACACACTACTCAACCAAAAAAAAACATCTACATTCTCATTCGACGTCTGTACCAATAAGATTACAAAAACCCTCCGTTTTTCTCAACGTATGTAAACCAAAAATTCAAACAACCTGCACCTGAAACCTACAAGTGTTCAGTCCGATTCCATTTTCCCAAACATTAACAAACCCTTCAACTTTCCCAAATCCGATCCCAATCAAACTTCTCTTAACAGTCACCCATTCACCCATCCCTAAATTCAAACAATCGATTTTCTTTCGTTCTTGTTGTTGATGGTTTGTAACCCCATCCACCAATAAAACTTCGTCATTCCTCGCCCCAATCTCAAACCCGATCTTCATCTCTCGTTCTATTCCCCCCGCCGCAAAACAAACCATAAATCAAAACCTTAACCCTCAAGAAAGAACTATGTAAAAAAAACTAACGGGTTCGATTAGTAAACTTAACAAGAATTTCCACAAATTCTTCAATTCGTATGCACTCAATCGCCTTCCTATTGACCACCAAGATTTCAATCTCTTTAGCCCTTAAAACCTTCACAATCTTTTGATCAAATCGATTAATCATCCTTCTGAGATCCAAATTTCCATTTCTAATCCCATCAATCTATATTTCAACACCAAAAAAACAAATCAAAAATCAAACCAAAAAAAGCCCCCCCAAAATGATTGAAAAAACATCTTACTTCATTCCATGAAACTTGAATTGATTCCAAAACTTTCTCTCGGACCCAAAAAGCTTCGTTTCTTGCCCCACAATCTTTTTCATAACCATGATCTTCATCCTCATCTTCGTGATTAGAACTAGCAAGAACAAACTGACGATTAGGATCTAAAGATGGGATTGGGGCTTGAAGTTCAGATTCAGTTAACGAAATCTTGTTGATTGACGTGAAGATCCTAAGTCCCAAATCACCCAAAGAAGTTAGAAAGCTTTAAAATGAATAATAGACTTGGAAGAAAAAAACACAAACAAAACTGTTGATCCAGCTTCAACCCTTTGTTTTCCAACCACACGATCATCCACACCTAAACCCCCCACCCCCGCACCCAAGCTCTCAGCTTACTCAATAATCTCAACTAAAAAGAAAACAAACGAAAACTGACGATCGAATCCCACTTCCAAAGCTTTCCCATTTCCCACCACATTCTTAACCTTAATCCCAACCCAACACTTCTCAGTCCCATCCTCCCCGTCCTCCCAAACCAAAAAATCCACAACCTCAATCACATTGAGCACAGTGAACCGAATTTCTTCCTTACATTCTCTCATCCAATTCGCTCCCTCAATCCCCCCATACCTAACTAAAACCAACCCAGATCCTACCCCAATCTGACCTTCAACCTGAATCCGAATCTTTTGATTCCCATCGATTCTTTCATCCGGAATCACACTTAAAGAAGGACGAAAGAATAATTCGTATTCAAGATGGTAAATTTCTTCCGTTGAATAGATCTTGGATAAAGAAGATCGTTTAAGTTCTTGTTTAATTCGAGTTTGTCGATCATCAATCACGTCGACTTCTTTCCAACCTATTCCTACCTTTGATTCATTTTCAATCTCGAATTCAATCATCACCCTTTTTTGAAACCAAACCAAACCAAACCAAACCAAACCAAATCGAGTGAGTGAATACACTGAATCCAAAGAAAATCACTCAAACCATACCCACTTTTCCCCATCCCAGATCGTCAAATACCTCTGCACTAGATTTTGACTCGCAGGAACGATATTTAAAACCGGCAATCGA
The DNA here is from genome assembly GCA_002157025.1 of Melampsora abietis-canadensis. NCBI lineage: Eukaryota > Fungi > Basidiomycota > Pucciniomycetes > Pucciniales > Melampsoraceae > Melampsora > Melampsora abietis-canadensis. The sequence goes on along the minus strand of KZ120501.1, from coordinate 6,227 downwards.
TCCACCACCAAACATTCCATAAACAGATCCTCTTTAATCTTCTTTCCATTAGCCAAGACCATGGGGACCAAAAACTCTTTCTGGACCGAATTCACCTCACTTCCTAGGACGATCCAAGTGCCTTTAACAAACAAACTGCCGACTTCTTTCGGCCAACAAACCAATTTGATCGTCTTGATTGAAGAAGGACCGATCTTAATCGAATAAGGTTGAGAAGAAACCTTCACTCCTGTCGTACTAAAACAAAGTCAATATACACCACACTTCACTCCTACACCAACACACCCAAAATCATTCTTAATTACCTTAGTTTGATATCCGAAATCTCTAATTCGAATAACAATGGGTTTTGTAAAGTGATCAAGAATACCACAGGTTCTTCGACTACCAACGTCCCAATTTTATTAGAAGATCTAGCGTTTAATGATCCAAGTTTCATTGAAGATTGAACTGGAACATAAAAGAATGTGGAAGGTTTGATATTAGGATTCATGATCGGATTTGATTTTTTCAAAAGTTTTGGAATCGGTTCAAGTCTTTTACTAAGCCTATAGAGGAACCCCCCAAATTAAAATACAAAGAAATGATCAGAATTACAAGAAATGATGTTTTTGCAAAAGAAACGAAAAAAAAGTGACTCAAAACGACATAAGTTCAATAGCCAAAACCATTTTCTCAGGACCCCACCAGATCAAATGATCAGGCTCAATTTTCACCCGATTAAGCAGTTTAGGAATCTGATCCATTAACCTTAAACTATCCTGCATAATGAAATCATGTAAATGAGATCCATTTTCATAGAGTTCATCATTTTTAATTTGACAATGAAGTAAATTAGAAAGCTTTAAATTCAATTTCAATAATCCAAACTGATCTAAAACCATTTCAAAAAGAATAATTCCATCTTTAATCAAACCAATCTTAATATCTAACCAACCGATTTCTTCAATTTCTTCTTTCATTAGATTACAATCAATTTCAAGTTTATATACTTTAAAGATTTGATTCATTAATCGAACCAAGTTCTTAGATTGTTGTAAAAGTTGATGAGGATTTAAAGTTTGTAACATCACTCCAATCAATTCACGTTTCATCCATGCTGATTTCCTTCGATAATCAATTTGATCATACCAATAGATCAATTCACTCAGACTACGAATCCGATCACTCGGGACTAAGTTCACTAATTCAGGAATATAAACTCTCGAAGCCAATTCCGAAATCGAATGTCGACTCAACCCCATCGAATTCCCCTCGTCTGATCTTTCTTTGGATCTTTCAATGGTGGTGCCAGTACTTTTGAATCCAAAGAGACTCCATAGAGCTTCATGGATCGGTTTGGATTCATGATAAGCTTTCCAAAGCGTTCCACGTATGGTAAGCAAACGTAATCCGGTTTCAACGTAAATGATCGGTGGTAAATGATCGGATGAGTTAGGATCCAGCTTTATAGGTCTTGAGTAGATGGCTAAAGCCTGTTCATAGCTATCAATCAATTCATTGATCAATGCAACAAGATTCACCCCTGGATCGACAGATGTATTGGGATTCGTAGCGCTGAGCTCCACTTGATGGTGATCACGAATATGAATCATCACTTTAGTCAAAGACAATCCTTCTAGTGCTGAGGCTAACCAAACCAAATCATTCGAAGTCCTTGAGATCGAAATTGCTTGAGTATAAAGCTTAACCGCTTCTTCAAGTTCTCCAATCATCAAACATAAATCCGCGTCAAACTTTTTGATCCGACCTGAGAGTTTCTTCCGTGCACGCGAGTCGATGACGAGTGAGGTAGGTCTAGGGTTACTGACAGGATTGGAGGTAGGTTGGGATGGCGATAATGAGTCACTGAACGCTCGGTGTGGTTTTTGTAAAGATTGAGAGTTGAGATTGGGAGACAAGGATCTAGGATTTGAAGATTGAGCATTGAGACTAAGTGAATGAGTAGTATGTTGAGGACGCGGTGATGCAGGAGGTGTAGCAGTTTGAGATGGTTTTTCAAGATCAGTAAGTAGATGAGCAAGAGGTTGACGTGCTTTGGGGGCTGATTGGATTGGTTTTTGAGGATGATTTGTTCGAGATGGAGAAGATGAGGAACTTTGAGGATTGTTAGGATGAGTATTGAACGATGAAGCCAATGGAGGGATGAGTGGTAGTAAATCAAAGATTGATTCATGAATTGAAGGATGTGGACTATTCAAGGTTGAAACTGATTGAAGTGAACTCGATAAATGACGAAATCGAATGATGAGATCAGATGCGAAATCAGCCATTAACCGATTCACATAGAATGATTGATCGCCAATATGAGGGATGATGACCAGACCATTGACATTATCAGCTTGAGAATCGATTGGATTGAAGCCAAAACATTTAGCTAAGAGTGTACGAGGATAATGAGTTTCAAGAGTTGATTTGAATGAATTATATGCATCTTGAAGTGATTGATGTGCTGATTGATTGTGTTGTTGAGATGAAGACCATTCTTGACAATCGATGATTCCAATGACTCCGATCAAATGACGATGAGGTTGAAATGTGTTTAAATGATTAGAATCAGATGATAATTTATGGGTTTGACGATGTTGATGATGATAAGATTGATAATGATTTAGAAAGTTAAATTGAATGTGATTTGAAGTGGTTGAATTGGATGAAGTTGTGGTTGTTGTTGTAGTGTTAGTAGTTTGATGATGGTTTAATGGTAAATTGATGAGTTCTTGAGTTGAGAATGAATTGAATTCTTCAAAGATTGATATCAAACTTCCATAAACTGATGGTTTGATTGGTTGGATTGGTAATAACAAGATTGAGATTGAAACTGATGATCTTAATTCTTTCTCCATCTTTCTCTTTCTCTACTTATACGATCGTATCATCAATCTTAATCAACTTCAGAATCAGTTTACTTCTTCATTTCATTTGATCTTTGACATTCTTGATCAGGTTCATGGTCTAGAGTGGTTAATTTGATTGACTTTCTTTGAATTTCTTGGTGAATCGATCGACAAAACCTGTTTGTCCTTGTTGTTGTTCTTGTTGTCCTTGTTGTTGTTGTTGTTGTTGTTGTTGTTGTTGTTGTTGTTGTTGTTGTTGTTGTTGTTGTTGTTGTTGTTGTTGTTGTTGTTGTTGTTGTTGTTGTTGTTGTTTCACTGTTCGTGACTGTATTTCCTTGATCGAGTTCAAGTTTAACTAAGTCCTACTCGATCTTGGCCCTGGTACATCGATCACAGTGGTGTCTCGACTTGGTTCCCGGGCGGAGCCGGTGGTCAGGGCCAATCATCGGTAAAGTCATCGTCACCGTCTGTTCGGGGCTTCTTGATCAAAGACAGGTTGAACTTTCAAGTCAACCCCAAAACTGATGGTGGATCTTCAGTAAGTTGTTTTCGCATGAATCACAATCCCTAATAGTCACAGATCCGGTCTTCTATTGAACCGCTAACTCAATCCAATCTTCTTTTTTCCCATTTCAAGAACTGAATATGTAGATTACCAATTTCCCCATTGAATTCCAAAAATTGCCACTGATAATAACCTGAGTAATGTGGTACACTGATTCAGATTCCATCATTCAATTTGATACATTGCAATCCCAATAGCGCTATATCTCCCATGACCAATCCCCAACCAAACAGAAATAGACCACCATCAAAGAAAACACCTCATCCAGATTCTGACCCTCCAACCCAGACAATTTTTTGTACAATTTCAATCAAATTTTAACCCTAAGCCTGTTACAATACTATCATTATCACCTGATTGATTAAGAGTGATATGGAATTAATAAAACTCTTCTGATCAGTTGATTAAATGGAAAACCACATACCATCTTCCCTTCCGATCATCAATTCTACCCCCCATAATCCAAGTGTCACAAATACATTGGTCCTGATACATTGATGGAATTTCAGTTCAAGATCAAAACTATATAATGTAATCAGTAGAATTAGCTTACCATCTCCAAAACACTTGATGACCTTCATTGTTGACTAATAACAGATGGGTATAAACTGATATCTAAGAGCAAAAGCCAATGAAACAAGACGTTTGATAAAGATCAGTTCTTTGAAACTCAGCTTCAGTTCAATGATTTAGCAAAATCAACCAAATCCAAACTGACCAAAATCAACCTTGAGTATGATACAACAACTGTCATCATCCGAACCATCGGTTCCTCATCACTCAATCTACGCGTGTAATCAAAGCCGCCGTGGACACGCTTGATGGCTACTACAATCCGACTTGCGCCATAGAGCACTACCAGTCTGTAGAGTAGATTGATAAAGACAGGTAATGGTAGAGCGGAAGAACATGCCAGTAAAAAATCTAGCCCGGCCCCGAATGTGGTCGAGATAAAGCTCATGATGGTCGTGGCACTACGTAGGAACATGCAAGATGTCAATATTATATATATATATATGTGTGTGTGTACATGATCATGTTGTTCTGAATAGCTTAATGTTGATACGCGAGCAACTCACGATCTAAGAATCATAGGCGGTAGCGGTGGATCAACGGTGGACTTGAATGAGCTAAAGAATGAGACTGGGTCCAATTTTTCCGGCGAGAGCCCTAAGAAGTAATGAATGTAAGAAGATCGACCACAAGAGAAGAACAAGCCGATCTCTTCTTTGGGAGGAAGAGACACTCAACAGTAAATATTGTAGCTCAGATATGCCATCATCAAGCTTGTTTCAACTACATTGCCTTTCCGATTACTGATCGCGATCCCACTCAAGAAGACCACACTCGTGACACTCACTCCGATTAACGTAGCAGATAAACTCTCACGAGCCGAGTAGGAATACGAGTTGAAGAGGAAATAAGCCGAACCGACATAGATCGCAGCAGAGAGGATGAGAAACAAGAAAGAGTATGATTCATTTCGGGACTCGACAATGAACCGAGAGATTTGTCCAACGGATTGTATACAGAGCAGAGTGGATCTATTGCAGATTAAATAGTCAAAAGTTCGGCGTCAGTTTTGACTATCTGCTTTCATGCGGTTTTGCTTACGAACAGTTGAGATAAGAAGAAAACTAAAGGAAAAACTAACATGCCTTCAAGCAGAACAAAGATTGGAGTAGACCAAGTCAAGATCAATTGCCACCATCCTGGAACTCTTTTTAACACGCTTGCCATCCATCCGAACCACGTTTGACTTTCGGAAAGCAGAGGTGTATCGAGTGAATACAGATTGAAACATGCTAACAAGAAGATTGGAATGAACAGATTTTGAGAAATCCCAAACTGAAAAAAATCAGAGTTATCAAACAAAAGACATCAGTCATTAGAAAATCAGACTCGTATAACGCCATTTTAGAGATGAAAGAAACAGCGCTACTCAACTAATTTGTAAGTGAATGCAAAACGAGTGTTGCGGGTCACAAGATAGACAGTAGCATGAGCCGAATGATAAAATGCAAGGCACTATCGAGGTGGAGCCAGTCCAAATCGTACTTTGTAAGTTCAATGTGCAACATCCTTTAGAAACCCGCTTGAAGTCTTACAGCTGATAAGGCCAAAAAGCATTCTTTGCCAGCGATCTATGAGTTGGAAAGAAAACAAAGTTCGATCAGAACTTAAATTGCAATGCTTTTCTTGGAGAAATGTTTCAGTGTGATTTGTTTTCTTGTGGTCTTATGTACTCACATCTAGTGCTAATGGAAGATAAAGCAAGGTCTGACAAAACGATACAGTCCGACCGAAATTCGTAAGTAATCTTTTGAGCATCCTTCGTCAGGGGTCTAGCCGACCAAGCGATGTTTGAACTTTGAACCAAGTCTATGGTTCGCAGCTGTATGCAAAGACTTTGATGAAGATGAAGATGAAGACAATGGGATCCTGATTGAATAAATTGTTGATGATGGATGCTGATGTGATCAATCATCAACAATCATTTTTGAGGCGATCGGGTCGGGTGGTCCTATTTCGGACCCGTTTACCGGTACAACAGTTGTCGATCAACTTCTTTTTTTTTTTTCTTAAAGTGCATTTTTGCTTTATTGCATATAACACTAACTAAACAATGAAAAAATTGAATGAATAGTACACCAGGAAAAACAGTCATCTAGTCGGAACAAGTAGTTAGATTTGTCTTTACATCATTACGCAAAGTTGTATAGCTATCCTGTTTTTTTTCCTGAGAATCACAGTGACTATATAGTTCGTTTACTCATCCCCAATCTAAGGTGGAAGGTAAAGAGCCTAGGGATTGTGTGTTCTGT
>MWRH01009758.1:0-10756 GCA_002157025.1 Melampsora abietis-canadensis | reverse complement strand
ATTGAAAAAGAACTGCAATTGGAATTCAACATCTACTGTCATATTTTGGCAGTTTGATCCTAATAAGATGCTTCAGCTCAATGTATCATGAGTTGCACAATTTTCCAAAAGAAATTTTAGAGGACAATATCAACATGCTTAACCGACATTCTTCTGAAGACAGATTATATAGCAAGGAAATGAAAATAGAGTGTATGCTACATACCCGGAAGAAGGATAAAGCACATCAAATCTACTCTGATTTGGCACTCAGCTGAGTGTATCCAATGAGTCTCAGCAGATCCAATTTCCAAGTGCTCTTCCAGCTTCCATGTTTTGAATGTAATTGTAAAGATATCCCTCTTCTTGAAGATGAAGATCTTTTGGAGTTGGGAAGAAGGATTGAAGATGAAATAGTGCCAGATAGCAGCTTAAAAGCCAAGTCAAGTCAAGGAAAGTAATTTGACTGGCAGATGAGCGCTTTATGCTCAAACAAATCCGATATCTTTGAAGTAAGCACTTAACCAATCCAGATATTTGAAACTTTTCAAAGTCATCAAGGGTTCATCCATTAACCCAGAAACACTTCAACATCCCTCTAGTAGGCAGCTTTCACCAACTCTCTGGCTCTGCTTACCCATTGTGGCATATATCATCCACAATCTATTGATGGTACAGACTGTAACACATACCCAAATGCAAAGCCTGGCTATTTTATTTGTGTTGGTACGGATCTGTATGGATGTGATGGTATGTGATGGTACACAAGAAGTAGTTCTGATGATATCTCAAAAGCTTTTTAAATTGTCAGAAGTGATAAGGCTGGACAGGATACAAGAAAATGCCACACAGACCAGCTTACATGAGTGCAGCTAGAGAGGCTTTGATGTGAAGTACAAAGGCAACATCAATTTCTAATCCAACAATGAATGAGGTCAAACACCAAGGATATCAAATACAATGAACCTATCCAAAGACACACACAATGGTCTTATACAGTAGGCACTCTGGATGAATTGATGGCAAACTTACAGATGTGTTTTCAATTTTGAGTACATATTCTACAACACAAATTCATAGAAATCCAGGCTCACAAGGAAAACACTACCTGGTGGTACAGCTGGCTCTGGTTTCTCACAACCTATATGATAAGTCTTATGGCAGTACATCATGAGCAAAAATGAAAGGATACACCTCCACACATGAAAATGCATCATCGCGGGAAACTCAAGTTTGAAATTTCAGGGGCTGAGGTTGGGTTTTGTTTAAGCTAGGTGAGATCTTTGATCAGTAGCAGAGTTCTCCCATTACACAAGGAAGAGGTTGGTGCAGATTGATTAGATCGACTAAGTAAAGGGGTGTAGTCAGTTAGCTCAGAACCAGGCCTTCATGATATGGTCACAATGAAGCATAAGCTGGTAACGGCAGACATACGCGCACAAGCTGGGCTTTGTTAGTGTCGGTTAGCATGCAAAGAGGGGTTTCATCATACAATTGACGCGTCTAGAGCGCTCATGTAGACGTGTATGCATGTTGCATTGAAATATATCCATGACTCACCTCTGCCAAGATTGACGGGATTGATTGGCCCGGGCTCAGCAACAGATACTGGGAGTGTGTATATTTGCAAACGATAAGAGTCACTGTACGTGATTTTTAAGCAACTGAGGAGATAGTAGTATCGCGCGAGAACAATCAGGGTGCGGTGAGCAAGCTAAGAAAGAAATGGGACATTACCTGCTATGATTTTTGGAAAAGTATATCTACATGAACTTCGGAGGTTCTTCCCACTCACCCCAACACCGCTGGTTTGTAACCGCAGCTCCCAACTTCATCCCTTTACCCTCCTTCTCCCACGAATCGGTTCTCCAGACATAAACATACCAACCTTTCAACCTCTCAAAATCATCTTTTGACATCCAAAACGTGGCTTTCTGAGCTCTTACCCTCCAATGAAATGTGCTTACACAATGTATACCCCTATCTCTGAACGCACGGGACTTGGGATCCAAAAACTTTTCATCATCCACTAGAATTGGTCGCAAGTATCCAGGCGGCTGTCCAAAAGTGTCTTCATCGTAGAATACTAGCATCAAATGTGGGACTCAAGCGTCCCATATCTCCAAACCAGGAAATTTGACAGTGTACTCTACAATATCCTCTACGCGAGGAACCACAGAAGGCATAACAATCCCGACGTGTAAGATTGTGCGCCATAGTCCGCTCAGGTTCACAAACTCCAAAACCCACGGCTTTGTACAAAAGGATCCTGCGTGGTGTACCGTGTCAACATCTTTGGGCAGAAAAACCTATAATTCCATAGAACGCTAGTAAGCAATTGAAACCCAATCTCAATCAAAATCAATGAAACTGACCCGTCGCGACGGTGGGCGAGCAGTTGTCGTGATCTTGCCCGATAAGATGGATTCCATCAGATTTGAAATCCAGTGAGCTGGGTATCCCAATCTGGACAAGTGCATCACCAAACGGAGAAAGGCGGTGATATTGAGTGGAGAAAAGATGAGTGTTGGGTCATGGTCTGACTTGGGGGGTGGCTAAGGAAGGCAGATTTTGAGAAAATGGGTGTGGAGCCAGTGTAAAAGCTTTGTCTGAGGCATAAGCTGCTCAAAGGTCAGAGGCTGCTGTGGGATATGCTCCCAGATCAAATACTGCATCGAGGGCATCGGACACGCCGTCTCCTCGGGAGTTTCAGACGAAATTTTCAACTGAAAATGAGAGCGAATCAAATTTTGATTGTACATGAGAAGGTACTCGGAGAGAAAGTGAGAGATAGTTTCAAATTGTGGTGGGTTCCGGAGGTTACATGAGTTGAGTCCGGTCCCTGGGCCATGTTCAAGGAGCGGCACACCATATAGGAAAGATGTGAAAGGACCACCAACATAGTCACTAACGGTGATTTCAGTCAGATGATTTGTCCTGCTTCTTGGTGAAAAAGAGATCAAGATTTACGCGTACAGGATATTGCTCATGTGGATAATATGATACTTATGCGGCCACTTGGACGATAGCAAGCAATCTTTGGATTCAATTTCTGTGGAGCGCTCGAGGGTTTGGTATTGCATCTTTTCGAGGCAATCAGCCATCTCACCAAAGCAGACCTCTAGCATCATCCGGTGGCAAAGGCTAGAAATTGCTTTGCCGATCATAATGAAATAATGATGTGCAACGGTCATGAGTGTGTTTCCCGATGATGTTGAAGTCCCTTGTTGACCCAGGCAGCCTTTCATAAGGTTCCCAATAATTTGGAACCGCGAAAAACTCATGTCTGGGTCCGGCAGACATTCAGGCATGGTGTTTTCTTTCTTCCACAAAATGTCGGCAAGGGTGACGTTAGGTTTCCATTTTGAGTCAACATGCAAAGATAAACGCTCCTTTGCGGTTCTGTCCTTCTTTTGGTAGTCTTCGATAATTGTGAATAGTTCGGCATCATGTGCAATTAGCAAGGGTTCAAGGGGTAAGACGATTGAGAATTTTTTGTAGACACGCTTGTCGAACTTGAGGTGGGGAAACGTTGGGTCTGGGCCCAAGTCCGCTCCAACGATGTTTATCAAGCTCATCTTTGATTCGAATTCGTGTTGTTTTATGAGCTCACGAAAGCGCTGAGTGGAATACGGACCAGCTGCCCCTAATTTCCACGATTCAAGCTAAGGTCGAACGGTGGTCTGGACCGCGACAGGAACGTATACCCAAGAAATTGGTTGCTGAGAATTGTCGAAGCAATCGAGAAGTCGTTGAAGAACTGCTTGAATTCGATCCCAAGCATAGGCGGGCATGACTTGAGTCGCTTAGAAATATGATGCTACACTGAGGGTCTCGAGGAAGTTTCTGCGTTCTTCTTTGCTCAAGTTGAACGTCTCGTGATCGGAGGATCCCAAGGTCAGAGATATGTCGTCCAACAAGGCAAATATAATCAAGTCCCTTGCTAGGATAGCAGGTTTGAAATCCAGAATAGTGAAATGGAGCCTTTGATCAGACTCGTTAGACTTGGGGCCGGACATCATGTAGCTCATCATGGTTTGCAGCATGTTTCGAGCATCGCCTATCCCGCAGAACATGAATGATACAACTGGCGCGTCTTTTGTCGTTCTCTGAAGCGCATCGCCATACTGAGGCTCCGGAATATCGTGGCCAGAGGGGTAATAGCTCTTCTCTTCAGTCAGATGAGGCCTGTATCTCGGTAAGCGGAAGAGGGCATTCCGAAGCGTTTCCTTGGCGATAGAGTCATCGGGCTTGTAGTGGTATCGCTTGGCTTTGCCGAGGCGAGTAAGCAGCTTTTGCGTTCGAGGATCATCGTCAGCCTCTTGCTCCAGCAGAGCTAGAGCTGCAGTAGAATACTGTATGCCTTTCTCGTATTCTCCTGTCTCAAAAGTCGCGGCAGACAAGTTAGATAAGGGTGTGGGATCCGAGGGAACGAGTGCTGAAGCTATCTTGTAGGCTTTGATGGCTATAAACAGTTATCATTCGTGTGTTTCCATGAGGAAATGAGAAGGTCATCGTGATTGCTTCGAGATGTAGTGGATCTTACCATCATTAATCTTACACGCTTTGTAAAGCTCATTGCCTCGCTGGCGAGCATCTGCTGCTCGTTCGGTGTCTGAAGACATGTAGGTTTAATAGGGTGATGAGGAAAGATTTGACTTCAGAAGTCTTCAGCACTAGCGAGAGAGAGAGTAAGAACTAGTTTAGATAATAAATCATCAATCAGACCTAATCAGACTGCGTAGATAAGACTATCGGTATAAGACTGAAATTTATAGAAACTCTCCTTCAGGGAAGAACGCCATACATCGCATCCTCTGGAATGGTCCAATATTTGATAATGTAATCCTCCGAGTCCTCCTTGCTTAGGTCCAATGGTCCAATTGTCGTCACACAACGCACCTTGCAAAGAGAACTTTGCTCCTTCAATCCCTGAAATTTGAATCTCTTTCACATATCGAGAGTGCCTTGATTTCTATATGTACATACAACATTCATCCATGTCAGAAACCGGCACTTAATTGTGTTAAGTATCTTGAAATTAACCTGAGGTATACCGTATGGTGCTGATCACATACACACAACACACAGAGAAAATTTACTTTGAGCTTGGATCGATTGAGATTTTAAAATACTTCAACTCATTTCCTATATTTCCATACATACTCAGAACTCTCATCTACCTACATTATGGAAGCACCCACCAGCTCAGTCGCCAAATCAGTTCAACCTCAAAAAGCTTTCAAGAATGCCGAAAAACCAATGGAAGTCAGGCTGAGGTACAACATCTTGATTACCTTCTTCAGAATCATATCCATCATGATGATCAAGGACTGACCATCTATCTCGTGATCGGTGATTCTAGTAATATGACAGCAGCGAAGGGTAGGTTAATTTGTTACCGTTGAGAGGAAAATCTCGTATAGTAGTACCGGAACGCTAAACTTTTCTATCGGTTTGCACGATGTCCTTCATCTAGCTATTTCCGACGCCATTCGAACCTCTTTGGGACCTCGTGGAATGGACAAGATGATTCAAACAGCAGACGGGAATGTGACGATTTCTAATGATGGTGCCACTATTCTGAAACACATGAGTGTCATGCATCCTGCTGCTCGCATGTTGGTCGAACTTTCAGCCGCTCAAGATGTTTCAGCTGGTGACGGAACCACAAGTGTAGTAGTCTTAGCAGGCAGTTTGCTCGGTGCTGCTGAAAAGTTACTTTCCAAAGGTTATTTTCTTATTCATGATCCATCCTCCGATTATCATCCTCATCAGTTATATGCTTACTTCCAATCACAGGTATCCATCCTACTATCATCGCCGAAAGTTTTTCAAGGGCTGCAATCAAATGTGTAGAATATTTAGAAGAGATGTCAACACCGGTCGATCTAAACGATCGAGAATCGCTTCTACGTGCCGCAAGCACTTCTCTGAACTCTAAAATCGTCTCTCAATACTCATCTATCCTGGCTCCAATCGCAGTGGATGCAGTCAAACGGGTCGCTGACTTGGAAAACTCAAATGTCGACCTCAAGAACATCCGAATAGTGAAGAAAGTCGGAGGTACGATTGAAGATACTAGTTTGGTTGATGGTCTTGTGCTTCGTCAAAATGTCATTACCAGTCAAGGTGGCCCCTCTCGCAAAGAAAAAGCGAAGATTGGATTGATTCAATTTCAACTCAGTGCTCCTAAACCAGACGTATGCGACCCTCATTTCTATCTTGTTCATACCTGAAAGAAACATGCACTCATATCTCTCTTGGTCATCGCACTCTTTGATCATTCGCTTTGGAAATATCTATAGATGGACAATCAAATCAAAGTCGACGATTATCGTCAAATGGATAAGATTCTCAAAGAAGAACGCAAGTACTTACTCGAGCTCACCAAAACTATTGCCAAGACTGGCTGCAATGTGCTTCTCATCCAAAAATCAATTCTACGTGATGCTGTGAACGATATGTCCCTCTTCTTTCTCTCAAAGCTTAAAGTCATGGTCATCAAAGACGTAGAGAGAGATGAGATCGATTTCATCACCAAGACGCTCGGATGCAAACCGATTGCTGATATCGAAGCTTTCACGGCCGATAAACTTGGAGAGGCAGATTTGGTCGATGAGATCAGTGATAATGGAGCTAAGACAGTTCGGATCTCTGGTATTAAGAATCAAGGCAAGACAGCCAATGTCTTATGCACAGGTGCTAATGAACTTGTTGTGGATGAGAGTGAGCGTAGTCTACATGACGCACTCTGCGTGATCCGATGCCTAGTGAAGAAACGGTATGCTAGATCTTCAATCTTCGTTCCGTCCTGATTGAGAGGGCTGATCCACATTCACGTATTGATATGTGCTTCATAGGGCTCTCATTGCCGGTGGTGGTGCACCTGAAATTCACGTCTCACGTCTCTTGTCACAGCATGCTCAAACTTTGAAAGGTATGGAAGCTTATTGCTTCCAAGCCTATGCTGATGCACTCGAAGTGATCCCGACCACTTTGGCGGAGAATGCTGGATTGGCCAATCCGGTAGCAGTGATCACCGAGCTGAGAAGTCGACATGCAGCGGGTGAACGAAATGCAGGAATCAACGTTCGCAAAGTAAGTTACATGCCTGCCGTGGTTTTGGTCTGAATTGATTTAAAATTCACTAATTCTCTTCTGGTCTGTTACACAGGGCTTGATCACCAATATTTTGGAGGAAAACGTTTTACAACCTTTGCTTGTGTCGACAACCGCACTAACGTTGGCTACTGAAACTGTTGGACTACTCTTACGGATTGATGATTACCAGTGCGTCACAACTCAATTCGTCTATGACCAAGGCTGACGGTCTTTGTTCCGTTTTTTAGCCCAACAAGGTAATCAGTGTACTTAAAAAAGAGCGACATTCGACTTGCACCCGAGTGGCCTGCTAGGTGTGGGGTGTGAATGACGAGTAACTATTATCAAAAAGTTTGATGAAATCATCATTTACCATGTTAAGATGACTTCGTTCAGGTGAAAATAATTTAGTCTATACCAGTTTTTTCATGCGTGAGACTTGTGCGATGAGAGACCCATTGATCCACTCCATAATTTGGGTATGCAGCTTCTTCCAAAACTGGTTTTTTGGAGAAGTTTTGGCTTTTGCATCACTACAGACTTCCTTGAAGTTTGAGAACCCGAGATGGGTTATACATACTTGAATATCATCAATACTTACTACATAAGTGGTAATCCGATGGGTACCAGGTAACCGGATTCTGGTGTCAAAGATGCATAAGATATGATTAGAACAATATGAAAGCTTCACGGATTTTGTTCATGGGAAAAGAGCAACAAGCATCCTCAGAAGTTCACAGTTTGCTTTTCTGTGAGTTAGAGCAAGATAAATATGTGGTCTCTAGTATCCATCAGCTTCTGTCTTTTAGCTTGGCTGAAGTGCACTCAATCTCTGGAATTATGAAGTTTTATTCTATAAGAAAAAAGGTCATTTGAAGTGTTGAGGTAATCTTAAGTAGGCCTTGAGTAATATGTTCAATCAAACAGGCAAATGACAAGTGAAACTGAAGATGAACCTCAGATTTAATCAGATAAACTGATGACTTCTGGGTAAAGCAAATCTTATCAGCTTTCAGATACAATATCATACTTGAGGTTAGAGGAGTTGTGTGTTTTGGAAGGCATGGTAAAAGGTCTTGAACTTGATTTGGTATGCCGTCTCATGATGATGCAAAAGCAAAGAAGTGAGAATTGTTGTACATATATACTTCATCATTGAATGAACTTTCTAGTGAAATGAGCTTGATGAGATGCTGAATTGTATTCATTCTTAAGGAAAACTCTCGCCATTCATGATCATCAGTTATTTTGTCTGTAGATTTGTATCACCTTTGAAAACAGTGCTGATCAATTCCAAGGGTTATTGAAATTCACAGATTTCTTCAAGTCTTATGATAGGAAGTGTCATGGACATGAGAAATGTGAATCTATCACCTTGATTGGAAGTCAGATTTGTGGATGAGCCGAAGCCTAGTTCAGCTTTGGATGTGTTACTCAGCTTTTATGAGATTGAACTCATGCTGAAAACCAGTGTTGTTGTTTTTCATTTCTATGTCTCTCTTTAGCTCATTTCCCCATCATCATAACTTCTCTTGAAGCTTGCACAAACTGCTTGAAACATTCAGAATCACAGTGATAATGACATCGGTTGATATCGCGTTAAAGCCATACTACATGCATGCAGGTTATGGTTTTATAGAAGCCTGATTGTCAAATGTCAAATCCAAAATACTCCATATTTCCAACAACTTCACCCAAGAGTACATACTTCATTCAAACAAACACAAACATGGAAACTATCGAAGAGAAAGTAAACTCAACTCAAGAAATCGAAAGCCCTTCAAAAGTCATCATCTCAAATGCTCATCTCGATACATTCATATCATCCAAAACTCATTCTGAAGTGGTAGATTTCATTGTCGAATTAAATGATTCGGTCAATGGTTTACCACTCAATCATACACTTCAACTTTCGACCGTCAGTCTATACGTTTCAGATCCTTTTCTTAAACCTTCATAGCTAACATCTTCTTGGCTTTGTTATTTTGCGAAAACAGAACGTCCAAGCTGCTCTTGATTTACTTGAAAACATTAAACAAATTGCAATCAAACATCCACCTCTCGATAACAAGTTATCTCGATTCGGGAACCCAGCCTTTAGAGGTTTCTACGACCAATTAGTTCAGGTAAGATACATATACTTTGAACTTCGATACGACAGCTAATTGGGTTTGGTGGTGTTTATTTTGTAAGGAAGTAAATTGCCTTCAATCCTGGATCCCTATCTCTGATTCACTTTTGAATGAAACTTCTTCTTACCTTATCGAATCTTGGGGTAATCGTACTCGTATTGATTATGGTAGTGGAATGGAATTAAACTTCTTATGTTGGATGTTAGTAACTCCCTGATCGAGACTTTCAGCCTTCTGGTTTTCATTAATGCTTTTTTTCTATTTATTTGTGTTTGAAGGCTTTGTTTGAGCAAACTTGAAGTTTTTTCAAAGGAAGACTATCCTGCTTTAGTTTTGAAAGTGTTTTGGAAGTATGTGGTTTTGCAATCTCTCATATTTTGTCTAAGGATATGTACTGATTGAGATGGGTTCCGTTTACTGAAGCTTAGGTACATCGAGGTGATGCGTTTCTTACAATCCACATATTGGTTAGAGCCAGCCGGTGAGTGCTTTCACATGCCCATCTTATCGACCTCGAGAGTTTGTTGACCAAGTCTGGCGAACCGGATCGACTTAGGTTCGCATGGTGTATGGGGGCTTGATGATTATCATTTCTTACCCTTCTTGTTCGGATCGAGTCAATTAAGAGGTCACAAATATATTAAACCCAAGTCTATACATGATCCTGATGTATTGGAAGGATACAGTGAGCAGTATATGTATCTCGCTTGCATCCAATTCATTAACTCGGTATGTTGCTTTTCAGTTTTTTTGCAATTGTGATCGATCCTAACAAACTCATCTCGTTTTGTTAGATCAAGACCGCCAGCTTACGTTGGCATTCACCCATGTTGGACGATATTTC
Source organism: Melampsora abietis-canadensis (assembly GCA_002157025.1). Lineage (NCBI taxonomy): Eukaryota > Fungi > Basidiomycota > Pucciniomycetes > Pucciniales > Melampsoraceae > Melampsora > Melampsora abietis-canadensis. The sequence continues at coordinate 697 of MWRH01009758.1, read as the reverse complement.
AGGTGTGAAGACATGGGACAAGGTGAGAGAGACGACTGATCATCAATCTGCTTACCTACCGACCTTACAAATCGGATACTAACCTAACGAAAATGTTCATGATCATTCATCAAACCTAGGTCAATTCAGGAATGATCAAAATGTACAAAGCAGAAGTGCTGGGAAAACTTCCAGTAGCACAACACTTTCTGTTTGGAACTTTGCTTACATTCCCGCATGAAGAATTATCAGAAGTGAAAACCCAAGATGAATTAGATTCGAATGAAAAGTTAATTGTAGATCATGATGGACATCTACATATTAAAGGACAACAAGGATGGGGAGAATGTTGTGGGATCCCGATTCCTAGTAGTTTTGCTGCTGTGCAAGATGAACAGAAACGAAAGATCGCTTCGAATCCTGCTATCAAACGAATTCCATTTGATTGATTCTTTGGGATTTGGTTACTGTAAAAATTAGGATGATCTTTTGCAAATCCTATTGTAATTCTATTTTTTAACATATTTTCCTTTTGAAAATACCCACTTCTTAATATTTGAATCTTTGACTCAAGAAATCATTCCTATTAATCAAGGTCAAATTGAAAGAACTTAAGTAGGATAGCTTTCAGGGATTTTTGGTTGTAGAAAATTGTTTGAAAAATCAATCTACCTGTGAATAAAGCAATGAAATGATGGGAGTCATCTTTGAGATGACT
>MWRH01009724.1:0-11460 GCA_002157025.1 Melampsora abietis-canadensis | reverse complement strand
CTCTCTTCCTGACTGCTCAAGATTTGTGTGTGTCAATATTTATGTTTTCTGCCCAGAAAATATTCTTTTTTGTGTAGTGAAAAGAGAAGAGCATCAGGCGGGAGAATTATCAGAACTAAGCAAATCACTTTCTAGCCACTGAACACACGGAGAAAATAAGGAGGGAAAATATATGTAAGTTGGTCTCTTGAACACTCATCCCTTTCAAATGTTATCAGGTCAGATACTCACGTCTCCTCTAACACTGTTTAGCCAGTTAAGATTCATCAGCTTTGCCTGCAGCGGTGTCTGGCACAAGCCCAGCGGCAACGGCATCCTCGAAGTCGCAAGTACGTTTACTGGATTTGAATATGCAAAACGGAAAAGGGAACTGTTTTCAAGCCAGCACATCTCATACACATTTACCCTTTCAGTGTTATCACCTCAGATACTCACCTCTCCTCTGATAATATTGCCCAAAGGTTGGCAGCTTCTTTGTAGAAGCGTTTTGATGATTCCTTTGTATGTTTGTATTGTGTGCGCAACTCTTTGAGTTGCTTCTTGTATAGATGTTGGTGACTAATCACTTTGGGGTCCGTCAAACGCAATAACATCTTACAGTAAGTTATCACTTTTTGAGAGTCGTGTACGCTTGCGACAATGTTTTTGAGGTGATCTTCAACCATGCAGGCAGCGTATTCTATTGCGGCGAGCTCGGAGGTATTTAAGAATCTGAATCTCTCTACATGAGTCGCAATGCGTTCTTTGATGTCCCAAAAGAGGTATCTGTCAAGGGAACCCTTGACCAAAATTCTGAATTTGCTGGCACGGTGATCCGGATTAGACGTCGCGAGTAATGATTTTGGTTTTCAATTGTGAATGGCCAACTTTTGTAACTCAGGTATGAGTACGCTGTTATCATCAGATATCCAAGGTGGGAGCATTATCACTTCCTGGTATATCAACAAAAATTTCAGTTAACATATCAGAATTGACATATAGGGACACCTCAGACGCACTTAACAATGGGGCAAATTGGGTGCAGAATGGTCAATATGATTGTTCAAGTCACGGTAGTTTAGAAAGGATTAAACTTCTCTGATGAAGAGAAGATACCCACCGTCTCTTGACTTGAAAGAGTGCAGGCTAGTCCCCACCTGCGCAGCACCAACACCTCATAGCGCTTTCAAACATATATAACGTATCTTACCTAACATTCACCTGTTTCCCCACGGACCCAGGTCCCACATACACAAATTCCTTTCACCAAACAACCAGACCACGCCATCTCCGCTTTTGCTATTACCGACCAATAACCGCATTCGCTAGCAATGATCATTTATAGTGAATCTGTTTCACTCTGTGGTATTGATCACATCCTTGCTTTTTGCAGGGAACATTATATAGATCTTCCCTTTGAGGTTAAGAAAAACACGATGTCAGTAGTGTACTTGTTGTCTGTTTATTTTCTCACAACTCATTTGATCTCTTTCATTATCAATTTTGGCTGAAGGAAGCTTCCAATATACAATAGACTTGTTTGCAAATGTCAAAACCACCTTTACCAGTACCATAACTATCTGTTAGTAATTACAAAGTCTGTTCTCAGATCTTGCTGATGCTCAAATGAGATCCAATTGAAAAACACGTTCATACTTCATCTACACGTATATTGGAGCTCCAGTCTAAAGACAAAGTTGATACCATATAATATAATTCAGTATTTGATGTAGATGGATTGAAGAACATGGTCATAAGCCTGTGGAGAACGCAAAGATATCAACTGACTGACATCTCCAGGAAGATCCAATTATATCCTCGCTAACGGAGATGTATCAACTTACAGATCTATCCATCAGATTTCATTGGAGACTGGTATAGGGTTGCTCGATTCAATTTGAAATACAGGTTGGGCATTCTCGAAGTCACGGGTGTGTTTGCTAAGGGAAGAAGGTAAAGTTTCAATTCTAAATCAGCACGTCTAAAGTTTTTTAAGTCAACGAGTTAATCAGGTACTCACGTCTCCTCTGACCAGATTGCCCAAATCTTGGATTCTTCCTTGTGGAAGTGGTCCCAAGCAAGTTTATAGCAATCGTTTTTAGCGGTCAAGTGCTCGAGTTGTTTGGTTACAAGCTCACAATGAGGAAGCACTTTGGGGTCAGGCAAATGTAGGACCATTTGACAGTACAAGACAATGTCAAGACACTTGCCCATGTGGGTGATAATGTTGTGAACTTTGTCTTCTAAGGTATAGACCGCGCCTATGATATCTTCAAGCTCTCTAACATTTAAACATTTGAATTCATCTACAAATTGCTTGATAGCATGGCCAGTGTTATGAAAGAATCCGTTTTCAAGGTATCTCTTAACATTGACCCATGCACTGACACGCTCCAGTGAATCAATCAGTCCCTGCCCTAAAGTTGGCATTGGCTGATCACTGATCAAAGGTTGTAAATCGGGAAAGAAGCACTTATCAAGACGTCCGTATGGGTTAGCTCCGAAAGGTGGAAGCATAGTGGCTGTCCGTAGAAAGATTTCAGTGTTAGGCCGGGCAAGGGAAAGGAAAAGAAGTAGAAGGAAGGCAAGGAATTGAAGATACAAACAGACAAGATGATGTTTAACAAAGATTTTATAGTTTACGCAGACCAGGTGCAGGCAAGGTATCCTGACGTGGACTCTATAACTATTTAGGGAAGTCACTGTCTGGTGTTCCCACAATTTTCTGTTTGGCTCACAAGTCCGGTGAGCCGTACCCTCTATCCCAAATGAACAAGTTCAATATACATACTCAATCTCAATACTCAATTTAATGTTTTAAGATTCATTGGTAGGTTCCATCTCTACATACTTCCTTTTTCTTCTTGTTCTCTTTACTGATATTTGGAGTGGAGGGTCAATCCGTCTATAACTTACAGGTACGTGGGGAACGTTGTAGCCGTTGTTGGTTTGTTTGAGAGGAGATGGTGCGGAACGTAAGATTACCTTCAATTTTCAACCATTCTCCAAAGATCCAGTTGACTGATTCCCACCTTACATTTGGAAAGAGGGCCTTCTGAGTCCAAACATTCAATCTTTGAATCACCAGCCTATACCAACTCTGACCCGCTCAAATGGTCCCTCAACTCTCTTTTGTCCTAACGGTGTGCGTATATGATTTCAACTATCACTGTTTAGCTTTTTAACAAGAACCATACTAACCGGCTCAATCCCCACTTGCATACGGTTAGATACACTCCTCATAAATTGCAAAACTTTCATTGTATCATTTTCCATATATCGAACCCAAAGAAACTCTTCTTTTCAGATTTTCTAGGTCATCCATCTCCATATCACCCTCAAATAAACCTTGGCTTCCAGTCATCTTTTATCAAATTGTTGGACTTTCAATCCGCCTTCCAACAACCATACTTATAGATTCAAGCTCATGAACGACTTCTGCATCAACAATGCCACCATGTTCAACTTACCGGCTTGCTGTCTGTCATTGTATCACTCATTCTTGTGGCCAGCAGAAATACATCAATGCCAACGGAGAAGATCAGAATGGCAATTGTGTAAATCTTGCAACAATGAAGGCCCATCAAATGGCTGATCAGCTTTGCCACTTGGCTCTCAACGCTTGTCAAGAACCGTCTTCAACACCTCACCATCACAGACCCACGGATTCACAGTCTTCTTCCTCCCAAGATTCGCCACTGGGTACACCAACACACGACTCATCTTCTCAGAGGAACCATGAGGTTGGTCTGTCAAACCGCTTCACAAGACATCACACTGAAGATCTGCGACCTTCCTTTCCCATTGGGGCCCGTGCATCTCCCAAAGCCAGCGGTAGCAATGATCCACCAGGAGCCCATGGAACTGAAACTCAAAGAAATGCCTCTTTTGATTCAAGTAAGTGAATGGCATACTTGTTCCGTGTCAATTTACAATTACAATGCTGACTTTCTTTGCCAGCGTTATACATGTCCCACAAAGCATTTGGAATTGATCCGGTCCAGCTATATCCTCTTTTGTTTGCGGCGTCTCTGGCGTTGTTTGCAAATCTATTGAAACTCAACATGAATTGGGTTTTGAGGTCCCAATGTGATTGTATCCAACTAGTCAAAGAGGCTGGATTGACAACTACTGAGGCCCGCACAAAACTATTGTATACTCAACAAAAGGAACTTGAAGAAATCCCTGCTGACATTCAATCAGTCTTTTCAAAACTTGATCTCAACCCTTGCCTCGCAGTCCTCAACACTTGTCACTTGTGCTTTGCTTTATACCGGATTGGTCACACCCCAGCAGTATTTGGCTTCCCCGTAAACACCGTTCCTGGGTTATTTGAATCCGCAGTCCTTCCAACTTCGCTTGAGATCCCAGATGCACAAGTGCTTGAAAAAGGCACTGTCACATGTTCTCGACCGCTCTTCAAGAACCATTGTCCCATTTGTCAAACTGGATTTCAGGACCTCGGGGTGTGGATTGCACGGTTCATCTGTCGGCCAGGTGTCAAAGCATCACTGGACAAATCCCTTATTGATTCTCGCCAACCTTAATCATCTCAGCAAGAGATTCACGACGTTCAACAATCCTTCACGTGGAAGAACTTCAAAGCTCCTGACGGATCCCAGTTCACTGCTTGAAGCTGCAATCTATCATTTGCTATGTTTGTTGACGGAATCAACCTGTATGGCAACAAGCAGAGTGGGCGCAAAGTATCAATTACATTCATTGTCCTTATCTGTTTGACATTACCTTTCAAGATTAGATATTCCCCCGAAAATATCTTCATTGTCGGAATCGCCCCTGGACCTAGTGAACCGTCTCTTGGACAAACAAACTGCATCCTCTCACCTGTTTTTGTCCAGCTTAAACGGCTTTGGTCTACAGGGCTTTTTCTATCCAAAACTCCATTGCATCCCCAAGGTTGCTTGATTCAAGCGGCTCTCCTTACGTTCATTGCAGACCTTCCAGCGATCCGTCGGACACTTGGATTAGCCAGCGTAACTTCTAAGAATTTCTGTTCTTTTTGCAACCTTCCGCTTTCTGAAATTCACAACATCGATCACACCTCTTGGCGTTGTCGTAATTTTAATGAGCACAAAAGACATGCCTACGCTTCCAAGAACACGGCCCATCATTCACAACGTCAGAAAATCTTCGAGAACCACGGCGTGCGGTATTCCGTCCTGCTTGAGCTAGACTATTGGAACTTAATTGACTTTCAGGTTGTCGGTTCAATGCACAATCTCCCGTTAGGATTACTCAACTGGCATTGCTGTTGTTTTTGGTCTATGCAAGATGACAAGTAGGACAAGCCAGAGCCAGGGCCAGCAACTGTACCCAAGATTCAAGACTTACTCAATGATGAGGCTTCAGAACACTTTGACAAACCTTTTGATTCGGTACCCGATGAACTTCGAACATCAGCATCTGGCGTGCATTTCACTGATCTGTCCTGCCGTACCAATAGTTCATCCATAGATCCAGACTTTGAGAACCAAGGTTGGAATGGTATGTGGGTTGAATCCCACGAGGACTGTATTGTATTTGATAAATAGATGCTCTCTTGAATAAACGCACTGCTTCCGCAAGTTCATCTTCCAACGTGGATTCAGCGACCTTGTCCTATCTTGGGCAAGAAAAGCTACGGGAAGCTCAAGGCCAATGAATGGAGGAATCTATTCACCGCCCAGCTCCCCTTGATACTCATCCCAATTTGAAGCAATGGCGATCAAGGTCACTTGTCCCTGCTACAGAACTTCGCCCATCTAGTATCATTGGTGAATCTCGCTCTCAAGTGTTTGACAACAGATCAAATCCCTTGTTATTGTACCCACATGCACTCTTACATGGATGGAGCTCATTCACTTTTCCCTCATTGTAAACCAGCACCAAATCACCATATAGCCTTCCACCTTGCCGACTGCCTTGAAAAATTTGGCCCCGTCCGAGCTTGGTGGTCTTTCCCTTTTGAACGATTGATGGGACAAGTCCTGAAGGCGTGTCACAACAACCACTTGGGTAAATATTCCTATATGTATGATTTTTTCTTCTTCTTTGGGTTCCTGATCAAATACGCTCTCATCTCAGGTGAACTTGAGATGACTTTTCTCAGAAGTTTCTGTCGGGCTCAAAATCTATCAGCTCTACTGAGAGATGCAAAACTTCCAGAAGCAATTGTTCCCTATTGCTCTCAGCTATTGAGCATTATTGAACCTGAAGAATTTGTTGCCAAGACCTCCAAAATCTCTGACCCGCGCTCACCAATTGAAGACAGAATATATCAACAATTGGTTCAGCGCCTCAACTCAGAAAAAGCCAACAACCGCAGATGGATCCTGTTGACAGAGTGGTGCCTCATGTCAAAAGAAGCCTCAGCGTCCTATTCTCCCGTTCCTACCTCGGCAAGAAACATCCCATGTACAACCCGGGACGGGATCATCTTTTCCACCAAATCTGACAATCCAAACAACAGTGTAGTGATAACTAAATCACTCCGAGGCAGCATCATAAATTTTGGTCAGATAAAGTCAATCTTTCATCATTGACGAGTCCCAGCATCAGACAGACCCCCGATTACCCACACCTGGATTGCTGTTCAGTTTTTCCCCCCCGTCCCTGCGTCAAAACCAAATCCTTTCCGAACCCTGGCAAAGCCACACGTACAAACCTGCTTACGTCTCAATATTCCTCAACTGCATTCCCTCATTCATATTGATGAAATTGTTGCACACTGTGGTTGGATGACGTATGGAGCTGGCGAAATTACTCGCCAACTGGACATGGAAACAATTGCGTTGGTTTCTTTGGATCAATGAACTCAACAAGCACATCAAAGGTATGTAGTACAATCCATTGTCTCATGTAATCTGTTTGATACTGATCCTTACCCCAATGTTGAACACACCCTTAGATCAGTCAATGGATGTAGACCACTTGGAATCTTGGAATCCGTGAATCCATGGTAATGCATGTGCTTAGACAAAAAGCAATTGATATGTAAGCAATTCAGCTGTATTTGAATTGTGCCCCTATAAAGCTCTATCCTATTGTCCTTTTGTATACTTCGCGCATGTCTTCCGGCTTCTATGCTATGTAATACAAATTTCCCATCCAGGAGATCCCCTTGCGCTTGATAAGATTATGCTCTACGTCAGAATGCAGAGAAAGAATGAAATACAAGACTTTGACAATACAGAGAAGGTACTGGATTATATGGAATTCAACATTGCAACAAAACAAACAAAGCTCCCTTGGCCTTTGAAAGTGGGGTTCCCACATAATGAAATACAACCTCAGAGATTGACTGGTGATCAGTAATGGCTTCGTTTGCTTTAGTATGACCCTCTTTGACATTGGAAGACAATCAATCATTTCACAGGAGGATCTTCACCAGTGAAAAATTATTGCATTTTTCAATTATTTTGGGTCTGAGATTAATCGCTTCTCACCTTGGAGCAATCCACTATGCTCGCAGTGTGCCAAGCTAGAAGAACTAGGAGAAGCAGCAGCCAAACAATTATGGAGACCGGGACCACCGCCTCAGTTACCTGCAGATGTAGGTGGAGTAATTGATCAACCACACAACCAAGAAGAACTTCAAGGTGCTGGACAATACAAGGCCTTTCAGGAGGTTGAAAATGACTCTGGAGATGACAACAATGGACCACCAGGTATCACTTGTGCTGAGTATTACCAAAGTGTAACTTACCACGAGCAAGCTCTACGGGAGGAAGAAGATTGGAGGAAGATCATACCGGCATGTTTCTTTCATTCATGTCATGTAGTCAGGTGACTTATCAATGGGCGGATGCAAATAAATGGAGCAATTATTTGAATGAGGACAAAAAGTGCACTTGTGCACAATGGCAGATGAACGTAGTTGGTGTTGACACCATAGATTGGTCAGGTAGGATACACTTTCATTTTGAATTCTCATTGCATCTTTGGTCTGCTCATTATATACTAACATCCTTTTGATCATTTCTTACACTTTGAATTAGGTTGCATTAAGATTCAAGTCAAGACATGCAAACACACACCAGATGTTGTTTGATTACTACGTAGAGGTTACATGAGTGGTTCTCCCGTTAAACCCAGAATTGGGTTTTTGATTTGGCTACTGCAACACCATCACATTCTTTGGAAGTTCTGCAGTGTTTGTACCTCACCATTTGTTGAGCCTCTATAGGTGTACCTAGATCCTTGTAGCTCTCTACCCCTGGTTGTGGGGAGTGATCAGGTGAGTCTTTTAATTGTGACCTGAACTTTCAAATACATATGTATAACTATAACAGCCTTTGATAATATCATGTTATCTGATAGACTTGGGATTTGCAAAAAAGTTTTATTTTAGCCATTGATGTGTATCAAGAAATGGTTTGACTTCAGCAAAAGCTTGAAAACAAAGCACTTCAGTTGTCACCTGAAGATATACTGGCATTGACATTCCCAGCGTGTTTTGGACCAGAGGTTCCTGGCAAGTGCGACTCTGAACCCAATGTTATGATTTGCCTGGATACAAACTTCCAGCAGTGTTGTCACAAGGCAGCTAGTGCTGTATGGAGAGGCAAATCAGGAGTTATACCATCCTTTTTTTCACCTGAAGAAGTGAAGAGATGGGAAGAGAAAATGAGGACAGTCCAGCACAACAGACAAGTTGAGCTAATTGGGGGTAAGCTTCCATAGTACCTCATACTTATCACACATTTTCAATCTGTTTGTATGTTACATACTTTCTTGGGCTGATGTGATCAAATCTATCATCAGGACCCCTGCATTGAACAGCACACGGCTACTGATGACATTTGAGGAATAAATACATGGAAGAACTGCTATGAGACAGGTCTAATGGGAATGGGATGTAGACATGATCACATTTAAAAAAACATAAATATCCTTCAGAGTGGAGAACGGTACATACACAGCTGGTGAAAAGCCAGACTGCTGCTGTACGCTGTTAATTAAAATTCTACCAAAAATATCTGGATACTGACTAGCTTACCAGTTTATTGAACTACTAAAGGGGTCATTTCCCAGTGGCTATGTTGGCATGGCTGCTTAAGCAGAGTGAAAGGAATATGAAGTATGGTGTCCTTTACAACATCAGTTGCAATTTGGAGAGGGGTATTCTCAAGGTGTGATCATCAACTTTGTTTCTCAATATTGAAGGTGGTTATTGAGAAATTTTTTCATCTTCAGCGTGATTTGTTTTTAGACAAGTGCAATGCTGGATTGTTGAAGTTTGGGACTAGCATGTTTTTCTCATTTGTCCACCAATGGACGTTCCAACTACAATCCAGGCTCAACATGGACTGGGTGCTGTCAGATGGTAAAGGTATGGAGTGGATATGGTCTTGACTGGCCTTGCTGGTAGGTAGCCTGAAGTTCTCTACATCAGCACACTGGCTCTGTGTGTTACACTTATGTGGCCAGCACCACAATGAGATTGGCCCCACAAACTTAGGTGACTAACTATACAAAGCATCTGACTATCACAAAGTCCTGCCTGCTGCTGATGCTTGTTCAATGAGTTTTCCATAGTGCAATGGCTTCTTTCTTGCAAAAGTGCAGCTTGAAAACAGTTTTTGGACAATAAACTGAAGCTGGAAATTCTGAAGCATAAGCCTTGTTACAGTGAGGAATATTTTATTGAGCAATGGTAGCATCAAAGGCAATGTCAGCTTCATGCAAGGGTGCATGAGAATACGGATGCTCTGAGCAAAAAATTGGCAAAACTGGTTGGTTTAGAGCAAAGTCTACATACTTCTGAGTTGACTCGATATCTCTGATATTACACATTCAATCTTGATATGAAAGATTGAGTTTACTTAATTGGATTGTTAATTATAGGGAAGAACTTAAAGTTCTGCGGGCAAGACAACAATGTGATTGAACCAATGCAGAACAGCTTGAATTTGTGGCGTTACCAGGGTCAATTGCAGCTATAAAGGCAAAGATCATTGACTTGGTTGATGAGCTGGGTGGAGATGAGAATTGCAATATTCCAGGCACATCAAGTGACCTCCCACTTCTTAACAAACTTGATTTACTGAATCCTGAACTGATACATCAAATCAATTGTTTTTATGTACCTTAGCACTCAAAGGACAAGGGTTGATGAGAATTTGAGTTGCCAAAACTAAATTGCACGTTTTAAGATAGATGTTTATACTATGCAAAAGCAAAATGATGAAAGAGCTGATGCGTCATTTTCAGAATGTAAAATACATATGATTGCATGACACTGCCTGATCTTTTACAAATTTCAGGAACTCAATTTCAGCAGAAAATGAAGAAAACACTCAAAGAGAAACAGGCCACATTCAAATTGAAATTCCAAAATTTTGAAACTTCTAGTTGATCAGTTCAATAACAATTTCCCAGATGGTCCTCTTTTTGATTCACCTTCCTTTGAGGAGTTGCGGACAGTTTCAGTTTACAAATTGTTCTGGGATGTTGGCCAACTAACTCATCCAATGAGGCATGGGCTTTTGACCAGAAGACTCAGGATGGTAGCCAGGTATATCTTGCAAAATCACATGCCAAAGATGAGCTTGGGAGAATTTCACGGGAGTCTAGGCAAATGATCAAGTGGGCAATAAGTGTTGAAGAGAAGTTGTCAGTTTTGCGTACAAATGTCACAATTGAAGGTGAGTGGTCTTACCTGTTGTATATTTTGAAAAATACTGTTCAACTCATGATCTTTGTTTGCTGGTGTTTTACATTCAATATGTGGTAGCTGAGGATTACAAAAGTGTTTGAGGCACCTGAATGATACAGATTGTGAAATCAAAGAAGGCCACAATTTTAGACCAATTGGGTCAGGGTAGAGAGGTCTTGCATGCACTTCTTGCAAACCTCACCCAAATTTGTGGCCGGATGTGGATGACCTGGAATGTGGGAATGGTGAGAATTCTTCAAAGGACACTTGATAACAGCCAAATGAATGTACAAGATGAGGCAGCTCTTAAACTTCAATGGAATTTGTTGGCATCAAAAACTAGACAAGCCTTGCAAGAAGTAGCCGGAACTCCTAACACAGCCCCCAATGACTGGTCACTGGCAGGCCAGGGCAACCAACTTACCTTGAGAGAATATCAGATTTATATTGGACCAATATGATACACTTGTTGAACTGGTGTTAGACTTTCATCAGACAAATGTCAACTGTTAATAATTGACATGCCAACCAGTCAGTACAACACTGCAAAGTCATGATTATCCCAGAAGTACATTCATGATAGATTGCATGTAGTAAAGAAAGATTTGAGAATGTCTTTCAGGCTGTTAGGCAGTCCCTTGAATGACCTACAGCCAAATGATCATCGGCAATTGTACAAGTGTTTTCAAACAAAGATGGTGCCCTGATCAAAACTCTTTACAATCAAATTTCAAGTCTTTGGTGAACTAAACTATTATTTATCCATGTCCATGACATCATCCAGGGCTTGTACAAATCCCTAAATAAATCACAAAAGTCAGTAT